>WUAW01007417.1:4087-21268 GCA_017165845.1 Thaumetopoea pityocampa | reverse complement strand
ACTGCTGAGCATAGACCTCTCCAATCGAATTCCCGCGCGACCGGTCCATAGCCACCTGCATCCAGCGAGACCCAGCAATCTTCACCAGGTCGTCGGTCCATCTCGTAGGTGGCCGTCCCACACTGCGCTTGCTAGTACGTGGTCTCTATTCAAGGACTTTTTTGCCCCATCGGCCATCCCATCTTCGCATATATCTTGTGTATATATAAGTAAATAATTAAAGAATATTTTTTAATCATCAACCGGAAAACATCTACTGCTGGACATAGGCCACCGCCTATAAAGCGCAATAATGAATGGTTTTTGGGCTTGAACCTCACTCTTTCCCCGACTCTTTCTGGGTCAAATATTCCATTGACTTTAATTTGCTAACCTTACTAGCTATCTGATCATGGTTCTTTTAGGGATATCCTCATTTCGGGTTTTATCACACGAGGAAACTTTAAGTATATGTCTTTTTATAGTACGCTGATTGGCCGAGTTTATTCCAGATGCCACCAGTTCAAGACCACGACGTCAATGTTCTTTAGGTCGATACTATCAACACACTCTCCAGAGTGTTGTATCTTTACGTTCTGAAGGATATATTTTTTTTTTTGTTATGATTATTGGACGGGTTTTATATGAAATAATTTTGTTTCATTTTTGGTCTCCGAAAGTATGACCATATGTCGGAGTTTCGGAAACTTTTGAAGTGGATGCGTATTTGGGAGCGTCGAAATACTCATGTTCTGTCTTTTCTTTATTCTATTCTTCACAACTTTAATTTACCAGCTTATCTCTGGGAACATTTTGAGTATTTTATCTTCACGGGAGAATCCTCTCACACAAGTTCTTTTCTTCTTTTGCGTATCCCGCAGCACAAATCCAGCCGTTACAGTGAGTCTTTCACTGTGCGTGCGGTGCGCCTATGGAACTCGCTTCCACATTCTATTCATGATAGCTCTTCTCTGAGTGTTTTCAGAAAAAAGCGTTAAGGAGCACTTCCCCTCAAAATGATATATGTATGTATGTACATATTTTAATGTGTTTCGGTATTTGCATACATGTATGTGTATGTATGCTTCTGTGTCTAGTACACTAGATCCTATTCTCCTTCTAATCTCAGATATTTTTACACTCTAAGGTTTGTTGGAAGAAAACTCAATTTTTGAGTCAAGCTCATCTTTGTACATCTGTTTTTTTTATATACAAATGTATTTATCTGTTTGTGTACAATAAAGAATAAATAAATAATGTAGCCACTGATTAATTACTTCCTTAAGGGAAGCCAAAAATCGTCTCTAAAAAATAGCCTAACTAATCAGTAAAGAAATTTCACATTCTGGCGGTAATTCTACGCGGAGATTTGTTTAAATCGACATAGTAATTGTTTAGCATTTTCGTTTATTTCTTACGCTTGTGTGTTAATATAATTGTAATTCTGTCTTATTCACTAAGGGCTATAGAACGAGGAATGTGATGTTACTATTGTCGCGCAAATAAAAAAAGAGCGGGATAACATTAGCCGAGGGCTTGAACGTTCTGTGTATTCCATCGCTACTCTTGTGCTAGTTGTTAACAGGAAGTAAAGTTTAGTTCGGACTATGCTAGTAATTTAGTCGAGTGGCAAATAGACAGACAGATAGATAACTCTTTAGTGACACACCAAAAACAATTAATTACAGAAGAAAAAAACAAATACGAAGAGTGTTACAACGGGCGGCCTTATCGGTAAAAGCGATCTCCACCAGGCAATCTTTGGATGGAGAGTGTTGATATCATAAGTACTTGCCAGTAGTATCGTATAATAATGAATTAAATTTAATTAAATAATTTACCATGAACAGAATACGGTACTTCGTTGTAGTACGTTGGTCATATGTCAAATTAATTTTTAGCAAACGATTTTTTGGGCACTAGCGAGTATTTTACTTACTAAATTACTCACTATATGATTAAATACTTGTGTAGTCCGAACTAGACCTAATATCTAGTTAGTATTAGAGATTACAGATACCAGAAAACGGCAGTGTGGAAAGAGAAAAGGAGTTTCAGGATCTCTTTAAGTAGTGCGGTGTGTATTCATTTGGTTATAATGGAGTTCTAAAAAGTACAATGATTGCCACCGCGAAGAGTTGTGATGTACCTCGCTAATTGTCACGTGAAGTATGGTTTCAGACATGTTTCCTCCCGTGAATGCTCCGATTGTAGAATGAGCTCCCTGCTGAGGTTTTCCCAAGAGACTACAGTATGGGGCTCATCAAGAGGCTCTTGAAGAGATTTCTAAAGGGAGCCGTCCCTTTAGAAATCTCTTCAACGCGCATGTGATATTCCTGATGTTTCAGGCGTTCATAGGTTGCGGTAACTTTTTACCATCAGGTGGACGTAAGCCTGTTTGCCATCATCGTCATATTAAATCCCTGGGACGTGCAAAAGTCCAACGAAAGATACATACATACAGTCACGCTTTTTTTCTCTGGCTCTCCGGCGGTGAATCGAACTCCGTTCTCCCGCGTGATCGGCGGAGATATAGACCACTATAGTAATGAATAGTTAGGGTTGCAGGAACCACTTCTTTACACTTGCTACAATCAGTAAAATGGCCATCCGTGGCCCACTTCTCGCCCCCGCAGAAAAGGAGACGTGTTGGGTGCGAACCACTAAGCTGTCATTTTATAAGGTTTAAAAGTGATTAAAGTTTCCCATTGCGTTCCCACGGAAAGAGGATGAGGTAGGAATGGTGTCTTGAGCAAGGAATATGGAATTTGGGAAAATGATTATAGAATATAGGGTACTACTATCTCGGAATAAGAAAAGACAGTAGTAGCTCGGGTGTCCGGGGTCGCTTACAAGTATACTTAAGTCTATTTGCCGGACAAGATAAATGCCGAAGTACTTACTCCCTAACCTTTGTTCCAACGAAATATTCTTCTAACAATCACAATTATTCTAATAAAAATCTGAGTGCCGATATTATAATGAAAAGAGAAATTGAGCAACGATCATATCTATCAAACATGTATAATAGTGACCCTGACATGAAAGATGCATTCGCACGGCCCACTTATTATCGCGAAGTTCACCCGGCCGTTGCACTTTCAATGCGATCCAACTGCGCTCGCGCAACAGCACGCGAAAGTGATTCATGTCGACTGTACGTGCGTGCGATTGTTGCATTCGCCATTCATAGCAATTCTATATTAACAAAGTCATTATTAGTTAATCCTATTTCGAAATTAGAATATTGTTTTAATTTAAGTTTTCCCTTTTAAAGTTAACGCAAAGAGATCCAAGCCCATAAAGCCTTGTTTGACCTAGTTATATAATTATCACAAAGTAATAAAATGCTGGTATATCTCATTTTATTGTTTCTTGTGAGTTTTGCCGTCAATCCGACTATTACCACGTTGATTAGGCGAAACTTTTAGGCTTATAATCTTAAAAAAGACGGTCACTGCAATGTTAGTCACAGTTTTAATCCAATGTTTTAATATTAAAAAAAACAACATCAGTTGCCGGCAAGATTTTTTCGATTAGGGATTAGAATATTTTTTTAAACTCGTAATTGTTGTTTAGCTTAAGACATGTTAGCCTTCAAAGAAAAAGATGCCTATTCTAATTTATCTTTTGCTCAATTTACCTGAAAATGATGATCAAAAATAACCATATGATCTATTTTAAAATTGAAATCTATTTATTGTACTTTTAGATATTTAGGTATGTTGTATTTATGTCGTGCGATTAAACGAGTCAAAGAACTTTTAGTTATATAGTTTTTATAGTTTATTATTTTACTTGCAATGAAATTAACAAATGTATTCAAAACCTTTTTATATTAGTTTTTTTATTAATATTTATTATTATTTTATTATTATATTATTATTTATTATTATTAATATTTTATTAATATTTAAAAGTAATAAATATACCAACTACGAAATATTTTACAAAAAAAGGAATGTATTAAACTGTAAGAAGGAGGATATTGATGGTAATCACTCCTATCATTCAAGCTTTACAAGTTAAATTTAATCTTGAACACTTAAATTCAAGTATTTTGACGATTAATAGGTATACAGTAGCAGTGACACTGCTTTTCATGCCAACGAATTCCGGGTTCAAATCCCGGTAGGGGCAAACTTTGTGTGATGAACACAAATGTCTGTATCCGAGTAATGGACGTATTTATCTATATATGTATTGTATTAATCTATATAAGTATGTATATCGTTGTCTAGTACCTAAGTTACAGGGAATCCTAGTTTGAGACTAAAAATGAAAAAAGTGAAAGTGTCCAGAATACTGTTATTGTATTCATACCTTACATAGTTTGTTAGCTTAAAATAACTTTTACTTATCGTGCCCTCCAACTTGTAGGTACATACTGCGTACTATAGTATGTGTCAGGAGTGCAATTTATAGTGCTTTGAACGCGGCGGACTCGGAATGTTGGCAATAGAAAAAAAAAATTGCATCATTAGAAATATCTAAGCTAGTCGGGTGCAGTGGCCGCCCAGTGCCACTGACCCGCAAGCGACGACACTGTCGGATGCGCCGGCGCGCTCGTAGCCACCTGCTACGACGGTGCTACGGTCGTAGTTCACTTTATACGACCCATAAATAAATGATATGCGATTAACATGAGACCATGTGAATAGAGCGGTCCAACTGCAATATTTTATTTTACTGTATCTATTATTACTATTATAAAATTGTTAAACGTCAAATTTTGTAAAACATAGTAAATTAAAAAAAAAAAGAAAATCTACTCAGATCGACTAATTAAGACATTCTGTAACCAAATCCGTTGATGTTTGTTTGTTTGTTCAGGCTTCACGCAAAAATCAGCTATTTCCTCCAGCTCCCTTCCATCATCGGACGACTAGACGTACAATGGGTTATCATTCCTACCTGGTTGATGTTCCGGCCATCCGTATTAAACGTTTTGCTTCTTCGTTCTTAATGCGTACGGGCAAGGACTGGAATAGTCTGCCGGCGTCAGTGTTTCCCTCCGATTACAATGTGGACGTTTTCAAGAAAAGAGTGAACAGGTTTCTACTAGGCTAGTGCGCTCTACCACCTAAGACTACATCGCCACTTACCATCAGGTGGGATTGGTAGTCAAGTGCTAGCTTATTACTATTAAAAAAAAAATCCTTTACCTGATTCTTACATCAACCATAAGAAGAAATAGAGTGATGAGATTAATATGCCTGTACCAGTACCAAGGTATAATCAGAGTCCTTGAAATAATCTAGCTATTCCAAAAGGTCCATATTTTACTAAAAATTCTCAAACATTACATACATACACTTACGCCGATACCCCATAAGTGTAAGCCGAAACCTTAGTATATATTATATACATACATACAGTCACGCTTCCTTCTCATTGGGATAGGCAGAGACCACTTCATTCCACCTGCTACGTACGATCTATTAATGTAGCAAAGCGGCTATCCGCAGCCCACATTTTGCCTCCGCGGAAAATGAGACATATCGGGTGGCGAACCACGACGCCGCTATTTTATAAGGTTCAAAAATCTTAAAGTTTCTCATTGCGTTCCCACGACTTAGTGGTGAGGAAAGGAAAGAGGACGAGGTAAGGACAGGTGTATTGAGCAAGGAATGTGGAATTTAGAAAAAGGACTATAGGATATAGGATACTATTATCTCGGAAGGAGTAGGAAGAGATAGTAGTAGCTCGGGAGGCTGGAGTCGCTTACCCGTATACTTAAGTCTATTTGCTGGATAGACCAAAAGACTAAGTACTCCCTGACCTTTAAATATTAAATATTCTATGTGTTATTAGAACTACATCATAGACTTACATCAATAACTGTAATTTCAAATTTTTTTATGTAATAGATGTTAACTGATTGATATTCCTCTAGTCGAATTGTACTTATGGAGAAATAGTGGTACTATTCTATAATGATTTAATCTCCGTAAGCACACAGGGAAAACAGCAAGTTAGATTTTCTTCATTCGATGACAACAGGGTTTTACCAGATACGTAAATAGTTGATTCTGGGAAAGGGGTGCCACGGGTGAATCACCCTGTTTTCGTGTAGGACAGTCTCATGAGTTGGCAAGATCAATACTTATTTATTTATTAAAAGAGTACATTTACAAGTAACAATAAGGAAAAAACAGAATACAATATACGAATTAAGATTCTAAGTAGTAACCCAAATCACTGTACATAGGATGACTAAAGTTGGCACGATAACTAAATTAACAAAGAAAAATGATGTAATACTGTTCAATATACTAAGATGAAGTTGGCGTTTGCTAAATAAGTAAACAAGGCTAAAACGATAGAGCTTGTTTAATTTTGGACTTAATTTCCCGTTTATTTTAGAGTACTTCAATCCAAAGATATCAAGATCGATTTTGTGTGTAGATGTAGCCTCATTGTAAATTCTACACATCCGCTCAATAGGATTGTAGTAGGAGGTATTATTTTTATAGACCCTAAGTGAAAAAATTTGTAGAGTCCGTATAATATGCCTCTTGTTAATACTAATTTTAGAAGTAGATTAAGAGAGATATTAAGAGATTTGGTAATAGAGAAAACTTTCAAGTNATTAATTTAAGTTTATTTTAGAGTATTTCAATCCAAAGATATCAAGATCGATTTTGTGTGTAGATGTAGCCTCATTGTAAATTCTACACATCCGCTCAATAGGATTGTAGTAGGAGGTATTATTTTTATAGACCCTAAGTGAAAAAATTTGTAGAGTCCGTATAATATGCCTCGTGTTAATACTAATTTTAGAAGTAGATTAAGAGAGATATTAAGAGATTTGGTAATAGAGAAAACTTTCAAGTGATCTCTTAAGGAAAGCATTACTGTGAGATACTACAAGATCGTTGATAAAAATGAAGAAGAGTAAAGGGCCCAGGTGAGATCCCTGTGGTACCCCATATGTGAGAGATATAGGAGAGTAACCTTTTGATGTTGCAAGTTGAGATATAGGACTTCAACCAACGGATTAGGCAGATGTGTGTCAATAGGATAACTATCGATTTCATGCTGTCAGTATTATGCAAAAGTGAAAATTTAACAACACTAAAATTACCGCCACATGTGCAGATCATAATTCAAGCCGATGCCGAAATGTTCTGAAATTGCAGCTTCAAGAAAAAATGAATATGAACACATATAAAACTGAATTTAAACAATACGTTTATGCGATGGAAGCCTATTTAAACAAGGTAAATGAACTATAATCGAAGAACAGTATCTCAAATTGTTTACTTGTCGAGAACCGGAAATCGATTGATTAATATACTGGAAAGTTTTCGCGACCCCAAACTTTCAGTGAGTCACTGCAGGTGCTCTGAATACATAAGTTAATATAAGCCATGGGCTATCAAATACGCGTATGTATACGTACATTTACATAGATAACATATCTGTATTTTTATTTAGTAATAGTCAATTTTTTAAATAATCGTTTTCATCCAAAGCGTCATAGTTCCTAAAAATGCCTCCCAAATACTAGATATTACTACTATATTTTTTTTTACCCAGAATCGTAGCTACAGATATTCTAAATCAATCAATATTCGATTTCGATCAACTGTATTTTACTTTTTAACGTATTCATCCTCTAAACTAAAGCACCGCGAATAGCGCATTCAAAGATGCTCAACTGCCTCAGAAAAAAAGTTTTGATCTTGGGTTTCGAGAAAAGACATCATCATTATTATCTTCATATCAGCCCACAGACATCTACTGCTGGACATAAGCCTCCTCTAATGATCGCCACACCGAGCGGCTATGAGCCGTCTGCATCCACCGATTGCCCGCGATCTTCACCAGGTCACCGGTCCACCTAGTTAGGGGTCTACCCGCATTACGCTTTCCAATTCAGGGTCGCCACTCCAGCACTTTAAGACCCGAATATGATCTTATATGATCTTATCTCTCATACAATTTTATATAATGCAGGTGCTATTTCAGATTTGTGTAAAAGTGATTATCAATAAGACCTAGATCTTAAGAATATATAGCTGATGCTGCATCAACTAAAACTCAGCCGTTTAGGAGGTAGCGCTTGAAAAAGCACTTCAGCACGCAATTGTCTATGTCATTGAGTTTTTATTTTTTGTCTAATTTTTTAACCAATGTTGCATAATAATAATTATTATCATCTGTATTTTAGTTAAATTTTCAATTTGGATGAGATTGATCCTTTCCACACTTTACGTTGGCTCTTCGTATCTGGGTTAAAATTATGGATTCACGTTTCATCAAAGGTAGTCAAGGAAAGATTCCAGTAGTAATAAATAGGTCTAAATTTTGACGTATGAGGTAAAATGAACTGTCCTAAAAAAACTTTGTTGAATGATGTATCATTCATTAATGATAATGATGATACATGTTGATGATACACGATGATGTTACATGTCGATCTGTATTCAATATTTTTTTTTTCATTTTTTTAACGGATTTGTTTTTAACAATGATATTAGCTGCGGTTGTTAAGTAGATCCGTCCATGACGAGGAGACCCGTTATAGGCAGGTACCCAAACTGATTGTTTTGATGCTCTTAAATTCTGTGTACGAGTATAATAAGCAAGCACTGTGGGATAAGATGGTCGATGGAAGCATTGCCACCCAAAGTAGTTATCAAAAAACATATTTAGCAGAAAAAACTGAATCGTCTGTACAGTCTATCAATCAAGTTGAAGCAATAAAAATCGATTTAATAATAGTTTACCAACTTTCAACTTTTGTTGATTTAACGTTCAAGGTTCAAATAAAAGGTTCAAGTTCGACATTCGCGCGGGCGAAGCTGCGGGCAAAAGCTAGTATAAGAATAAAATGCCTAACGAGAAAATTAGTGTCGTTGTGGTAAAAGCGTGGAGTGCCTTGCACTACATTTTTACACTGACGCCGCATTTAGTAGAACTAGTAAGAAATTATAACAATTGATATCGAGCGCCGCACACTTTTACCGCAATGACATTAATTTTCTCGTTAATCATTTTATGCTTATACAAGCTGTTGCCCGTAGCTTCGCTCGCATGTTTAGTTTTAATTATCGTAGTACCTCTTTGGGGTATTCCCCTTACGGGTTAAAATTACTAAGCTAATTTTTAGGGGTAAAATTCTGAAATACCCCAACATATGTGTACATTTATTTCTAATCAGAAGCAGGTATATGAAATTTCGTTCTTCCTACTTTGAAAATGATAGTCTTCCATACAACAGTTCATCCCTTATTTTACCCCTTTTAGGAGTGAAATTTCCAAAAATCATTTTTAATGGATGCTTACAACATAAAAGGCATCAACTGCCAAAATTTCATGTTTGTAGCCCCAGCGGTTTAGGCTCTGCGTTGATGAATCAGTCAGTCAGTCACTAGTAATTACTACTAGTAATTTATATGTACAGATTAAGAAATTAAGAATTATTTATTTATTCTATAACGCTGAGCTCTAATTTTATTTTTTGAGCGTCGCTTATCTTACTATTGAAATGATTCATATGCGGTCGCAATACCAACGTCTGATTAATATCACTTTTAGACTATTTAAAATATATTGATCACTACGTCCAAATTTCTGGGTGAATTCCACATATTTAAATATTTCTAACAAAATCCTGTTTTATATTGTAAATCAATATATATTATACAGTTTCAGGTTGTGATTTGAATTTTATATTAAACATCGGTGATACTGTTCTGTTGTGTTGACGAATGATATTATTTATGGATTCAGTTCATTGAATACATGAATTCAGAGTGATTTGCGATACGGTGACCAGGGGGCGTCGGGGTTTCACAGACGGGTCATCGCACGCGATTGACCGACACCTTGAATTATTTAAAACCCGTGTAAAACTATAGGCAAGTATTTATACGAAGACAGTCGGTTTTCGAAATATTTTAATTCATTTTCCTGTTTTTGTGAATGACGACGAAAAAGTTGGTAATTTCTTTGATCGTGACATTCGAGTTTGTTATACTTTATGCTCCGCATTCCATGATCAGCAGAAATCATCAAAAAGTCATGGTCAGAAAAAGGTCTATATTATAATAATTAGGACCACAGACAATTATAAATTATTAGCATTCGCCCGCGGCTCTGCCTACGTGAATGTCCGTTTTCCGCTACGTGGGAAATCCCGAAATAATCATAGATTTATATAAAAAGCCTTAGAACCACTTTTACTAGAGCTCTCATTTCTTAACGGCGGCTACTCAAACAGGGATCAAGCTGTATCTTAAATTCTACTGGACCGATATTGATGAATCATGCCGCAGTATTGAAGTCTGAATACCTTTAAGAGTGTAACAGTTTGACCAAAATGTACTCGTTGGTTTTCGCGTGAACCTCGAACAAACAAATATTTTCAAATGGTTTCAGGAGCCCTTAATTTAGTCGATCTGAGTAGATTTTTTAAAAACTTTTGATTTACAAAATTTGACATTTAACAATTTAATAATAGTATAGATAACTAGGCTATCCGCAATGTACTACCTTATTTTAAGTATTATGGATTATTATGGTCCATAGCTGTGGGTACATGGCACAGATAGATCCAGTTAACTTGAAGAGATGAGTGATTTTTGCAACGGTAGAAGAAATGTGATCCTTTCACATAGAAAAATGCGTACACTCCGGTCAGACGGGGGTGATGATCCTACAGGTCTACCCCACTACGATAGCACTGGGAACTTGATGGTGGTGAAACAAACGACGGGAGGCTTTCAGAACGGGCACGACGAACAGTATTGAAGTATGGTCGTTACTATGGGTTTATGACGAGATTTTTCGAACAAACAAACAAACATCGACGGATTTGGTTTCAGAAGCCCTTAATTAGTCGATCTGAGAAGATTGTTTAACAATTTTATAATAATTACAGATTATAGATTGAAAATAGATTGTGAACACATTTTTTTTCACACACATTGATCTAGACCCGAATTAGAATTCGCTCTGTCTTGAGTACTAGACAACGATATACTTACTTATATAGATAATACGTATACAATATACAAATATCCGGGATATTTTTGCGATAATTTAGAGATAGATCTATATCTCATCCCCACTCTAAAGCTATATTTTTAATTAATTTTTTTGACAGTATCTTTTTATTTCTACGTGGTTTAAGGTATTTTTATTACATTTTACATTATTTTTAAGTGTTTAACGATGCAGAATATTGTATCCAATCGAATAAGACCAATTACGGACCTATAAAGCCACACACTTTTAAGTTATTGTTTTTTTCGAATACAAATATAAAAATTGAAATGGCCATGCTTGGAAAGGGGGTAGGATGCATTAGAGGGTCGTTATAGAGTGGGGATGAAATATAGAATCCGTTCCTAAATTATAACTAATATGATCTCGGACACATTGTACAGATAAACAGTCATAATTCGGGTACTAACTATCGTGCTCATCGTACAAAGCGTGCGCCTACCAGGATTTGAACCCACACGAATTGGCACAGAAAGTAGGGTCACTGCCACTGCGCCAATCAGTCGTCGAAACGTATCAACTGCGAGCGGGCGTGGGCCCACGAGCGGCGAGTTTTTGCTGTCTTACTGCGTGCGCGCATACTGATGTGAGGCCGCGGCTCGCCCCGCGGTCGACGACTCGGCCGCCGCACCCGGCGCTTGACCCCGGGCTGGCTCGTGCCGCGCCGCCCTGGGGGAAAACTAATCGTGCGAGCGCTCAAATCAGGGCTCGGAAACCGGTTAAATTTTCAAACCGGTTTGGCCATAAATATATTCCATCACCGCACATCTCGCCAAAATTTTAAATTTCACCGTCATCACTTGGATAGTTGGCGATTTACGCCTGTGCATATCTCGCTCAATTTCTTTCCACACACCACCTTCCTGTCGAATGAGCTCCCAGCGACGGTTTTTCCAAGCGGATACGACTTCGGGACCTTCAAGAAACGAGCTAACACTTTTCTCAAAGACCAGCAACGCACCTGTGATCCATCTGGTGTTGCGGGTGTCTGCGGGCAGCGGTGATCACTTACCATCAGGTGATCCGCTTGCCCGTTTACCCCCTCTTGTATAATAAAAATACAAAGAAACATATTCATTGCGGCTTGGTTCCTTCAAACCAGTATATTAAATGTTATTCTGCAAATAAAGTTCTCTTTAAAATTAGCGTTCATTAACCGTTATTAACCGGTATATCCTTGAAATTTCTTTGATGTAAGGATGCCGAGAATAGAGGCTCAAGAGTGTGCTTTTCTGCTATCTGTTGAGTTTGACTTTAACCGGTTTATTTCGGTTATAGAACGAAACCGATACACGAAACCGTTAAGAACTTTTATTAACCGGAATATTTTACCGATTCCGAGTCTTCCGAGGTTCAAATATTATTTCTGTCAAGCTGAGCAAGTATTTATTTATTTATTTGTTTATTTATTTTTGTCTCACAATAAGTATAAACGGATAAATAATAAACACAAGAAAAGACACCGCGCGAGACAGAAATTGGTCCCTGTCTCAGCTGGTGCTGCAGCTGAGATGCATGCAGCGCTGGTATTCTGACAGGGCCGAAGAGAAAAAAAAAGTAACATCAACTCATAGTTTTTTTTTTCGATGGTGTTTATTATAGGCTTTGTTTATTTATTTATAGATATTTTGCAAAATGAATGAATTGTGGATATGACAAAAGGTGAACGAAAGTCGTGTGAGTGCGGTGGAAATGCGTGCCCTACGGAATAAATGTTACCCTGACTGATCGATTGAGAAATAGCAATAGGCTGGTAGCAACCTGACTACATACTTGAGAAGGCCTATATCCCTTCTCACTGCCAAGGATGTCAGATGGTAGCCGATCATCTGAGCCTATCCCGCAGCCATATCACTAGAAAGAACAACGGACCCTGACTTATGTCAGGATAGTGCTAGGATAAAATGTAAGTGTACATTTAGCTCTAATATAAATGACACCCTAGCCTATCTATACTATCTATAATATCTATCTATACTATTATAAAATTGTTAAATGTCAAATTATATAGGATATTTAAAAAATACTACTCAGATCGCCTTATTACGGCCTTCTGAAGCCAAATCCGTCGATGTTTGTGTGTCTGTTTGTTCAAGCTTCACGCAAAAACCAGAGGGTAAGTCTTGGTCAAACTGTAGCATTTTTAAAGGTACTATTTCGACCTAAATACTGCGGCATATTTCATCAAAATTGATCTAGTACAATTGAAGATAAAGCTTGATCCCTGTTTCAGCAGTCGCAGTGAATCTTTTTATATATAGATCTACTATTGTTTCGGGATTTCCCGTGTATCAGAAAACTGATATTCACGCGGACGGAGTCGCGGGCAAAAGCTAGTAATGAATATTTTTTAAAAAAAATCCTTTTGTACTTTATGAAAATTAAAATTGTTAAGGGTGTAAAATAAGTGATAAAAGTTTGGGTGGGAAAATGTTACTAATTTTTAATTAGTGTAGTAAAAATATTCTTTAAAATTATTCAGTATTTTGACAACACAGTTTGGAGGGTTATACGGACTTTTATATGAATCTATGATTGTTTCGGGATTTCCCATGTAGCAAAAAACCAACATTCACGCGGGCGGAGACGCGGGCAAAAGCTAGTTATAAATAAATCAGAATCAAGCCGTCTGCAAGAGATACACGGTATACGAAGTACCAACATTCAGAGTAACTTCTTAACACACTGTGGACGGATGACGAGATATCTCGTCTTTCATATTGCGTCGTTAGTTCGTGCAGGTGTTACGTGCTGGTTAAGGGCAGTTTTTTGTAATTTGTACTGCGAATTAATTATTTGAAACCCTGAAATATGGATAGCGATAAAACTATTAACAATATCACTTTGGTACTTGATCAATGTGTGTGAAAGTGTTCAGATTATAATTAGTATTAATTTTAATGAATGTAATATATATTTATGAGATATGCGAGATGGGACAAACTGGTTTTTTAATGCTGCCAGATCTTTAAACTTCTTACTACTATTATAAATGCGAAAATTTAGATGAGTCGGTGTTTGTTACTCAATCACGCCAGAATGGCTGAATGTCTGTAATAGCACATAGGCAACCTTTTATCCCGGAAATATGGATATCAATAAAACTATTAACAATATTACAGAAATATTAGCGGGCAGTTTATCAGATTTATCAAGTGATGACGAAAATATGAATGTTTGTGTGGACGGTGACGTCTTTCAACAGGGGCGTAGCTACGACCGTATCAGCCGTGTCAAAGAGACGGGCACCTCCCCAGCCACAGCAGACTCGAAGCCGTGAAAACAAAAAATCGTAAAATGTTATCCACGATCTCACTCAAACTCTTTGACCATACGCTAAGCTTTCCCGGAAAAATAAAAACATCATATACGCTCATATATGGACTCATTCATACACATGATCAATATAGTCATGCGTGAGTTTTGGTCATGTCTGCGCAGTAAGAAAATAAAATAAATGTTTAGTACTAAAGCAAGGAATAACCTATAATCAATATATCCTTATTTTATTCAATTTGTATTTTTTTTATTTTGTAAAAAAATTTTACCCTCAGTTTGGACTTCGCCGCAGTTAGGTAGTTAAAAGAAGGACCCGTAAAAAAATTTGATACAGGACCCGTCTAAGGCAAGCCACGCCACTGACATTCAAAGTTACTGAACTGCCTAAATCATCACTAATTTCAAAATATTCACTACAAAAGCTTACCTGGCCACTGGGTACGGTTAGTAACAAAATGTCTGGTCCTTAATATGTTTACATCAATAACGGTTTTTTCTGGCAATAGTACAATCCACAAGATACTGTTACATGTCGAAGTTAAATCAAAATTCATTTGTGCGCTTTCTTACTTACACTAATGCGATTAGAGTGAGCACGATTTATTCGTTTATCGATTATAGAGTCACATTATCCTAAGGTCAAGGTATTAGTGAGTCGAACTGAATGGCAAGTAGCACGAGCCGAACAGCCGAGTCGACGAACGGCCGCCGCGTGCGAGTACAGTCAGCAGCGTAGTAGTAACAGGTTTCTCCCGCGGCTCCACCCGCGTGAATGTCGCTTTTCGCGCTAAATGAAAAATCCTGAAATAATTATAGAATAACGAAACGAATATATACCGGGAAAATGTGTATGGAAGTGTCGGAAGAGGGCGCCCAAGAAAAATCTACATTGATTAAATCAACACGTTGTTTCAGAAAGGCCGTTCGTAGCACCGTTAATCGATGAAAGTATGAGAAGTTGTATGGATGTGGATGAGGTGGGAGAGGTGTGCCAAGATCGTAGTATGTGGCAAACTGTGGTCTTTGCCCACCCTTATGGGATACCGGGTTACTAAAATGAAGAACGGGCTGATCTTTAGTTCTACTTAAACGATTCAGATAAAACATACTGCGGTATTTAACTTGGAATAGTACTTTTAAAATTGTAATATTGTGACCAAAATCCATCTGGTATTTTTGCATGAAGTCCGAATAAACAAAATGAAGACGCGAAAAAAAACACGTTATGGTTTCGGAGGCCCTTAATTAGTCGATCTGAGTAGTCTTTAAAATATCTTCGATTTACAAAATTTGACATTTAACAATTTTATAATAGTATAGATAGATTATATAGATTTGATCCCCTCGCTGTGACTTTATCCGCATGAATATTTTTACACTATAAATATATTTTAACATAATGAGACACGCCTCGGGGTCACCAGTTTAGCGACGATGTAGTGCCATTATTTAGTGGAGTCTTCATGGTAAAATGGAACATTTTGACTCCATATTTATTCCGTTCGTATTCGTATTCGTACCACACCGTTATCGCCTCAGGTCGGATATTTTAAGTTATTGGTATGCAAAATGCAGAAAATCAAAATTCGTGCAATTATTAAATACTAATGTTTACCCGCGGACTCGCGTCGATGTCCTTAAATATACGTCAGATCGTTTGGGACTAGATCAATGAAATCTGTGTGAAAGTGTCCTGAATATTATTATTATTACTTTTAATGTATGTAATACACATTAATGAGATACTAGCTTTTGTCCGCGGCTCCGTCCGCGTAAATGTCGGTTTTCCGCAACATGGGAAATCCCGACACAATCATAGATTTATATAAAAAAAAAAACAATATACCACTTTACTTGACCTCTCGTACCGTAACGGCGGCTACTAAAACAAGGATCAAGCTGTATCCTAATTCTACTTGACCGATTTTGATAAAACATACCGCAGTATTTAAGTCGGAATAGTACCTTTAAGACTGTAATAGTTTAACCGAAATCTACCTGCCAGTTGTTGCGTGAGGCCCGAATAAACCAACAAATAAACAAACATTTGGTTTCAGAAGCCCTTAATTATAATCGTTATATAATTAAATAATATAATCGATCTGAGTAGTTTATTTTTAAATATCTTTGATTTTTGAAAATTAAACAATTAACAATTTTATAATAGTATATATAGATAGAATAGATAGATGCATGATGGTCCAAAAAGTTCTGTTTAATGCTGCCACGCGTACTTGTAGCTTTACTTAAAAAGTTCGGAGCGCCTCGTATGCGCTGTTACAAAAGGTGCTGTGCACTGCGATGCCCTCGGCATATGCATCATACTCGTATGTTTATATATGTTGTGTTCGGTTACACTACGGTTCGTTGCGGAAATGAGGTGGGTCGGGCTTCTCCCGTCTGGCCCCATACCACGGAGCCTCCCTGTCTGCAGTCCCTCCCGCCCGCGTGCACCGACTCCTCACCCCCCTTCCCCCCACTCTCGGATGTAATTCACTCTCACTAACCCACTGCAGCACAGTCAATCACGCACGTTGTTCGGTCTACCTAATTCAAGGTGATAGTAATAGCATGTAGATAATAAGCTATCGTTTCATTTAAAATTCAGATTAAAAGAAAATATATTTTATCATACTGAACTCACTAAGATTTACTATATATTGTGTTAGCTGTTATCAGCAAACAACAAAAAAAAGTTACAAGCCACTCAGACGAAGCCGTGGTTATTCACGGCTTCATCTGAGTGGCTTGTAACTTTTTAATTTTATTACATAAAGGCTAGATGGCGAAGAAATAAAAATAAATATTTTTTTACGTTATGCAAGAACAACAGCAAACCATTATATATATATATATATATATATATATATATATATATATATATATATATATATATATATATATATA
>WUAW01007415.1:3320-13688 GCA_017165845.1 Thaumetopoea pityocampa | reverse complement strand
TGTGTGTGTGTGTGTGTGTGTGTGTGTGTGTGTGTGTGTGTAATTATGTATAATTTATTAGTGCATTAGTTTTATTTCTCTAATTCACGATGCAACTATTAATAGCTTAGAAGAAAATTACTGATATTCTAAGATAGTCTATGATACGTTAATTATTGACATTGCCATGACACAGCGAAAGGACAAATGAGAACAATTTATCATTATTGCAAGCAGCCTTCAGATTATCTTGTTATATGTATTTAATTAATGTATGCCTTACAAGACAACCTTGTTAGGAAAAATGTTAACTATAACATATAAAAACAACACCAGAAAAAAAATCATATATATATCATATCAGCTGGTTCTCACAGTATATATGGGGAAAAACGGATTAACGGTATTATGCCGGCAGCACACGGCAGTGGTTTGCCACTGCCAAATTAATATTCATCCTAACGCCATATTTTCAGATTGTGTACAAGTTTTCAGATTAGATTATTATGTAATTCATCAACTGGCATATTATCATAACACACGTTTTTCACATTATTCTTCACTGTGAATATGGAATGAATTTCTTCTAACGGTTGAGCGAAGTGATCATACGTTAACAAGTGACTAAGCAATTCATCTGTGATCAAGTCGCGATCGCGAAAAGCACCGAATTATCGTAATCTCATAGTTTCAAACAGCTACCAAAATTCGTACCAGAGGTAATTCGTAGTTGCATCTGTCATTCACACACCTCCGGATATCTAAGAACATTATCAAAGTTAAAAATTGGCGTTATTAACCTATTACTTATGCAGATAAAAACATTAAAAAAAATAGACCCCAGAAATTAGTAATACGAGTATGGAGATAAGAACAGAGACAGACGCTATCCTACCAAACAATTATCTTTACAGAATACAGACCCCATATTTTATTGCTTTAATGACTAAAAAAAGACATAAAACCATTACAAAATATCTGATGTAATATTACATTAGATTATTACATAAATTATGGCATCAGTCTGGAATACATAATAAGATACATATGTATCTACACATCTAGATACAATCTATCTTGATTACATCATGTATCTCTATTTAGATATCACATGTAAATACGATTTATCTAGATGGTTATGGAGTTGCGTTATTTTTTTTTTTATAACTATAGCAAAGAAACACATTCAGATTTCTTTGCATCATGTATTAATAAAAACAAAATGTCGTTTTTGGCACTCTGAGCATTATATTTTATTCAATGTGCCCGTGACATGCCCTATACAATTATGAGGACGAACTGGACAACGTTTCGAAAATTTATTTTAATCATGCTTTTGCACAAACCGCATATATAGCATTGTTACATTTGAAGGTAGCAGAATAAACTAAACAAAGCCTTCATGTCAAAGTTTTTATTTATTTATTTATTCACTCTTTATTACGCACAAACATGTGCAAAGGGGAGCTTAACTCAAAAATTGAGTTTTCTTCCAGCCAACCTTAGTGTGAAAATATTTGAGATTAGGAGGACAGGCCCTATTGTACTAGGCATAGAAGCATACATGTATAGAAATACCGAACACTGACATACATACATATATCATTTTGCGAGAAAGTGCTCCTAAACTCTTCTTCTGAAAACAAAGAAGAGCTATCCTGATTAGAATGAGAAATCGAGTTCCATAGGCATACCGCACGCACCGTAAAAGACTCACTGTAACGACTGGATTTGTGGTGCGGCATACGCAAAAGAAAAACTTGTGCGACAGGGATAACATACTCAAAACGTGTTCCTGGAGACAGGCCGGTGAATTCGATTTGTGAAAAATAGAATAATGACAGAACATGAGCATCTCGATGCTCCCGAACAGGCATCCACTTCAAACGTATCTGAAACTCTGACACATGGTCGTACTTTCAGAGACCAAAATGTAACGAATATATAAATTCTGCAAACGCGCGAGTTTATTGATAAGTTCCTCAGTAGCGTCGAGAAAACAAACATCAGCATAGTCTAGAAGTGAAAGCAGAAGAGATTGAGCAAGTGTTATCTTAGTCTGATAAGAAAGAATGAAAATTCGAATGAAGATTCGAAATAAAAGCTCCAAAACAAAATCCTATCTATGAAGAGACCTGATTTATTTTTAAAGCGAGCCTAATAACTCCACGCCGGCTTAAAGAAGAAAAATTACGTTAGTATTTAATAATAACAATTAAAAAAATAACAACTTAATTTGTCATGCCCTTTTTTCTCCAAATGATACACAGTTTAAATATCTACAAGGTATATATCTGTCTAAGGTGTATATCTCTATATTTTGGTCTCAATGAGATTAGGAGTGAACCTATTATCATTCATACGTGAGTTTTAAAAATTGTATGTTTTATCGGACGTGCATATTTAATCGTTGATTACGAGGTTGTGTAGCCATATACATATGTGTATAGGCTATACAGTATAGCCAAGGATGAAACGATAAAGAAAAATCGAAAACTAGTATTTATTTGTCCTAAAAAGTTCCATAAATATCCAAATCGATTTGTAAAATCTACCTGAAACTGGTTTTGAAAAGACGAACTGATAAAAACATACCAAATATTTATCAGTCATATTCTAATAACCCAGCATCTAGATAACCGGTTAATAACCCGTTCGCTACCAACCGTCACACATATGTGACACAGCAGTTTCTTACCACAGCCCAACGTCACATATATGTGACAGACGTTTTTGGTCAACTTACTAAGACATGTTTAAACATGTGTATTGGGCAATACTGTTAAGTTCTAAAACGATAAAATGTATTATATATATGTTTATATTTGTGTCAGTTTGAGAGAATGTTTATTTTGTTTTTTTTTTAGATTATTCTAAATACATACACGTTAAATTTATTTCAATTGGTTTCATATAATCATGAAAAAAGTCTTGGGCTGTTGTAGCGATTTTCTCTGGGAGACCCTGGTAACGAAGGGGTTAAAAAAACTGACCAAGTGTGTGTCGAACTACGCAATGAACGGTTACGTAGTCGTCGTATATTTAAAAAAAATATATATTTACATATGCACAGTAACCATTTTATTAGCAGCAAAAATAAATTTCTTTTTCTGATTATAAATACACCATAAAAAAAAGGTATTCTATGGTCGCTGATTTGTAAATCGGTGTTTAGAAAAGAAAGAAACGAAATTATCCACATCTCAAAAACTTATGACCTTGGAAGCGTATAGGTATCACACCAAATATTAACTTTAAATTTACACAAAAAGTCATTTTAGGCTTATGCATCCTATTTTTTCCTCACTTTCACTGCACGATGGTACAGCAATTCGTAGAAAAAAAAATTAACTTCCAAATTCCTTTATGCGTATAGTTACAATAATCTCCGAGCCGAGAGTTTTGGCGCCAACCTGAGTGAAGTATCACGTGAAGTTTCATTTTAACTCTTTATATTATTGTGATTGATGTTTATTGTGGTATTTAATATATAAATTTGGTATTGTTTTATGTATTAATCGTCAATAATCGTGAACAATATTGAAAGATTGGAATAAAACTGTGACTAATATAGCAAAGTGACCATATTTTTTCCGAGCAATAGACATCCGGGAATTTTGACTTGCCAAAGTGGTATTCGTCGGATTGACTTCAAAACAAAAATATTATAGGACTTGAAAATATATACACTCGACACTGGCAGAAAGACTACAAGTATAATACGCTGAGGCAAATTAACCCCCCCCCCCCCCATCGGAAACGCACATTCTAATAAAACTACTATTTTGAATGAATGTCCATATTTTATTTCAGAACAGAGCACAACATGCGGTTATTTTTTATTTATATCGGCCAATATTACTTGTTTTACTGCGGTCCTTCCTTAGAGATTTCTTGCAACAATAAGTACCCATTGCGGGTGTTGATGACCGTTTTGTTTTTGTATAATTCTTTTAATGATGATTAAATTTAATTATAATTATTTAACTGCGATCAGAAAATTTAAAATTAGATTTTGTCATTTTCAACAAGGAAGATCATCCCAGAAAAAAGCTATTTTAAAGACGTCTGCACGAAACCTGAGCTACGGGAGGAAAAGTGGAGAAGCAAATTATTAGAAGAATGAAGATCGCCGTCGGTCGAATACAGATACTGAAAATAAGATTTTAAATATGTGGGAGACATGAAGATAAAGCGCGACATAGAAAAAGAGTAAAAATATAGAGCGAAGATAGAGCGTGTGCTTACGGCGATGACAAACCATAGATAGCCACTTTGGGATATGTATCCCACTTTCGTTCCGATTCACCTTTGATCGGAATGCCAAATGTGCCGATTTTGAATGTGTCAATAGATAAGCACAGGTTTTATAAGTTACATTAACTGAATGTTTTAATATTGTGAGAAAAATAAACGTTTATCTGCTAACCTCTAGCCAAGCTGACATTCGACAATCGTTATCGCTAATAGAAACGAAAAAATGTATTGGAATGACACTTTATATCACCAAGTCACACGTGACTTATCGAATAGAAGTGTCATTCCATTACATTTTTCCTCTCTATTAGCGATAACGATTGTCAAATATCAACTTGGGTAGGGTGGCTGGTCTGAAATAGGTCTAGTAGCTTTTTCTGAAAAATTATGCACAAATGCATATACCGAATCTATTGATCGTGAAATCACTAAAAAATTATTTTAAAAAAATATCTTTTTTATCCGGATTTAAAATCCGAAATTTCCATTTTTTCGACCTCCTATTCCATTATCTAGCATTCAGGACTGGCGCTCACAACACGGCTAATTTGCGGGCTAGCCGCGTACTCAATTAATTATGCTTTCTTTATAGCAAACTGTTCGTGTAATGCATGCGCGATCTTAATCATACATACATTTAACATCAAGATTTATATATTTTATGAACATAACAAAAAGGATTAAAGTTATACATACATCATACAATATAATATTATTTAACAATATTTTACTTACCTATTGAGTATTAACCGTATAATATTGTTGTACCTACGGATGTAAACAGAATGGAATTGTTCGGATATATGGGACCTTGCCAACCATGCAAGGGCAAGAACGTATGACAGCAAACGTAACGACACTATAGGTGTACAACCGCATTGCACAGTTTACTTTCACTTATCATAATTCGTATAAATCACTGACTCAAATACTACGCAAACCAGCGCTCACAACAATACTCAAATTTCCCGCGCGAACACATGTCAACGTCGTTGCATTAATGTAAAAAATCCCATCCAACCAACTAGAAATTGTCACAGCGCGGCGTTTGAAAAGCGAATGCGCTCAATTTTACTTTTGAATTAAATATCCGTATTCGCATTATACGTAATATACTCGTCAACTATAAATATCGTTATTTTACAATCAATCGGTGAACAAATATTATATTGACGTACACTTGTGAAGGCTATCGGTCGCTAAACCTGTCAAATCAAAATTGCATGTTCCACTCAGCTCGCTCGCACCAAAGAGTATTAAAAATAAATTAAGAAAGAGTAGCTACTCAGCTAGATTTGCATGTATGGTAAGTGCTGCCACTCTGTGCTCGCGGATGCACTAAAGCTGTGAAACCTATACATATTTATATAGCTTGCTATATATACCAAGGTTTGAATTTATACATACTTATTGACTACATTAAGATTTCCAACTCAACTGAATTTTATCAAATCCAAAGCAGTTGAGTAAGAAATCTGTTTTCAAGCATATGATCAAAAGAAAATCATTTACAAATTGAAAAAACTTTATTTATTATAAAGACAAAATACACATTAAACTTTAATATTTAGCTTATTATTAATAGTTTTATTTCAGACAAGTATACATATTTTAGGTCACTATCAATTTATAAAACTAATGTGAATAACAAGCAAACTACAATATTAAAAAATAAATAAGTTTTATAATTTAAAATACATTACTTTGATGAAGAGTCCACTCATTACAAAACAACAGTGATCAACTTATAACAATAGAAACTAATACACTGGGAACTAGAACAACAAATAACTATAGCGATATTAACAAAACAATAATTTAACTTGCATAATTTAAATTACATAAAATAATTATTTGAATTACATAAAACGAACGTTTAACAATAATTTAAATTACATATAACGAGTTAGAGAAAAACATGAACTACGCAATAACATCCAAAAACAAACACAGACACAAAATACGTCACAGATTACGCATAAATTATAGAGTTTACACTTTTTGCGAGTTGACGAACCTATTAAATGATATCAAAACAAAATGGCTGAAGCTTCCAAAATTTAATTAATCCGGAAATAATCAGAGGTCGCTGTCGGCGAAGAAAAATTTTACACCGCTGTAGTTCAAGTCTGCCCCCCCCCCCCCTGACTCGCACCCATGCACAGAACATATACTATAAGAGCACACACAAGTCCATTGTGTCGCTTCGCTATAGACAATTTCGTGTAATACAAACATTACATTGACGACATCTCGTGGTGGTGAGCTATAATACTGTTTTACCGACATCTATCAAATTGCTTCTGAGTTTAGTAATAACAAAAATGAACTTGTTATTATCATGCACAGATGTCGGTTTCTCAGAAAAAAAATTATTCTGATACATCGAAAAAACGAGCCAATTATTAACTTTTTTTTTTGATTATGAATTCCAATTATTATTGTTCGCGATTATTAATAACTAGCTAATACCTGCAGCTTCGGCCGCATCAACAATGCAAGTGGTGGTTATGATAATGATGAAGATGCAACTTATGTCTTTTTCGAAACTGTGAGCAATATATAACTGCAAACCTCATCAAAATATGTATATTAGTTGTTGCATATCTTCGTAGTGACGATTTTATTATAATATAGATTAATTTATAAAATAATACCACGAGGTTTTGAATCAAACCACTAAAAAGCAAATAAGGTCTTTGAAAGTAGTTTAAACCGTAAAAAGATCGTAAATTGTCCAACAACAAATTACAGTTTCACAAAAACTAAAAAAACACGCTTTTATAGTTAATCGAACTCAAAAGTAAAAAATAATTCTTAATACAAGAATAAAATGATTAACCAGAAAATTAATGTAATTGTGGTAAAAGCGTGGGGTGCTCGATACCAATTGTTATAACTTCTTACTATGTAGTTCTATTCCGAAATGTAGAGTTAGTATATAAATGTAGTACAAAGCACCCCAGGCTTTACCACGATAACATTAATTTTTTCATTAATCACTTTATTCTTATATTTAAAATTATATTTTAGTTCGACTATAAAAGCGTTATTTTAGTTTTTTTAAAGTATAATTTATTTTTCATTTTTTTAATAATTTGGTTTTTTACAAATCGAACTACGATCTGTAAAAAAACAAATTATTCAATTTTCATATTTTCTTCAGACCTTAACAAGTGGGCAATATTTCTAATTAATCTGACCTTTTAAAGTAGCTAAAAATCGAGTTCAAAAATTCCGTTAGATACATACAAGTGAATCTAATAAAAGCGTATTAAAGAAAACATTCTTATCGAAATTCTATTCTTCAGCACAACTACTTTTTTGTTCAGTTTTTTTGTTGGATTTTTTTATAATTTATTTGTAAGAACTGAACAAATAAAGTTCAATAAACCTCTTAATTTATACCGCATCTGTATATTTATTTATTATCTATTATATCTATTTATTTTATACAACAAAAGTCAAGGTGATGTATTGCTCATATACAGTATACATATATACGATTACTTATGATTAAAATCAGAACAAAGGTATAATATTTAATATAGAATCTATTTTTTATTTATACACATTTAGTTCACATTAAGCTGCATGACATTAAATTCTGACATAATTTCCTTCAATACGTCGTTCATGCTACTGACATTATAAATCAGAGAATTTGTAGGTCATTCTTATTTTATATTTGTTTATTATTTTTAATTATTTTACAAAATTCAATATCTAACTACGAAAGTGAATAAACAGATCAAGTTAAATTTCCATGTAATAGTACATTCCTAAACATGCCACCTAAAGAAACAACGAAAAAACCTCCACCTCAAATCAACAGACCATCTATAAGTGACTCAAGCCTTGTTTATGTACCCGATGATGCCATAGAAGGTGATGTTAAAAATTAGGAAACCATTAATAATATCTTCATTTAAAGTCCCTTTTTCTTCTATCGAAAAAGCAATAAGAATAGATTAAATATATAAAATTCCATTAAATATACAATATAATTACGATATAACATGTGAACTTATTTTCAACGTTTTCCGTAGGTTACCAAGAACGTATAGAAACCGGTATAGAATGGACTTTATTGGAAGAAGCTGCCCGTTATCATAGGGGTCTTTGTAGAAGGCAAAATATTCCACCTGTAACTTTTTCAGAGGCCTTTGAAGCCAAGCTGAACAAAAGTATTTTAAGTGGTTTTATAAATAAAACATCTACCTTAAGTTTAGATGAGCATTGGGAACTTTTGTTACCGATTACATTGTGGGATAATGAGAAATTAGCCAATGAAGAAGAAAAAATATGTTTTAATAGCGTTAACTGCATTACAGATAATATTGTAAAATTGATTAAGAAAGCTGTAAAATTAGGTGACCGAGAGGTTTTAAAGCAAGAAATAAAGTTAGTTAACGTATTACGAGTAAATGACAGCCAGGTATTATACTATAGTTAAAATATAATATTATACATTGATTCATGACCGTCCGTACACGACATGCATTCTTTGGGAGTTCGTCTGTTCTGAATATTATTATTCAACTAGAATTCTCAAGATAAATTAGAATTATTGAAACACTCATTTAAAAGAAGCCAAAAAATAATATATTAATTATTCCAGTTAACGACCTTGGATAAAAGTTTGACTGAATTTAAGAATTTGGTGACTCTTAATCTGTGCGGGAATTTCATTAGTCAGTTGGATGCCAAGTACATTCCAGTTACAGTGAGAAATTTGGAGCTTCAAGCCAATTCAATCAGCAATGCCGATGTATTCGTGGAAAACCTGCCTACAGATCTTTTGTATTTAGGGTTAGCTAGGAACTTTTTCACAAACGGTAATGTTATTTCCTTATCTTAACTAACTGTCATAGATTAATGCTTGATAAAAATAAATATTTTCAGATGCCGTTGAAAGCCTGGGAAGACTGCCTCACTTTCTAACAGTACTAGATTTGTCAAATAACGACATCTATCATTTAGAACCTGCACTTGACGCGTTAGTTTTCCTACCAAGACTCCTTGGTTTACATTTGGCGGGCAATCCATGTTCGGTACACTAAATATTCAACTAGTACATTATGATTCTCATAGATGGCGCTAATTATACAAAGTTCATTTTTAGGTATCAGCGGCATACTCCCGCGCTACGCTTAATAGATTATCAAGCCTTAAATGGCTCGATTCTCGTGAAGTACTGTGTACAGATAGATCTAAAGAACCTATAGAAGTACATCCTGATGACTTACGCTCAGTTTATTTCTTCTTCACTGTGTATCGAGTTATGTCGGCACCAGTCCCGCCAAAGCCTGAAAAGGTATTAAATATTGATCGTACCAATAAATTGCTATACTTTTATGATAATATGGATACATGACGTCAGAACTGTTTATCGAAAATTCGATCAGTCCGCTTTCATTACGACAATATTATGCTAAAGCAACTTCTGTGACAGTTGAGCTTCATGAGAGTAAGAGGAATCCTAGCGATAATAGTGGGTGTGATATCCGAAATACCCGTGTACCGCGTTGTACCGTAGCACAATACAGTAAGCATTTCTAAGAGCATTAAACTAATTTAAAAAAAATTGGAACAGAGACAGATACAAATGCTTTTATTTTCTGCCGAAGTTGAGCTCTCCGGGGAGCCCGCTGCCTTTGCGGCTCCATGTCGCTACAACTACATCAAGACAAACTCGAGTAGGGACAATAATTAGAAATGTATCCGTATGGTCCATTTAAAAACGCTGAAGTCCCTATGATGTTGAGTGTGACCAGTGCAGGGATTTTTAACGGAATAAAGTCCTACCCACCCAGGCCCACTAAGTATTATTCACAGAAGTATGAGAAACTCCTGGGTGTGACAGTTCCACCATCACCACCATCATCAGCCCTTAAAAGTCCAGTGTTGTACATGGACCTTTTATTTATTTATTGGGAAACATACAGTATCTAGATAACACAAAAATATATAACATGCAAATCATACATATACCAATTAAGTTTCCACTTATAAGTCACACTTACACGCCAGTAAAACTAATCAAACATATCGCTCATCGAATAGAACAATGACGTAATTATATTTCTGCAATTTATCAGAAGAAGCGTTTCAGTTTAAAATTGGATTATT
>WUAW01007414.1:0-24889 GCA_017165845.1 Thaumetopoea pityocampa | reverse complement strand
GATCCTGACATACATCTTTCGCTTCTTCTACTTTCATCAACGCTTTCATACATGCTCGTCGGTTGTGGGTAATCCTAACCTGGAGTACTGGACGTATTTATCTATATGTGTATTAGTATTTATTTATATATGTATGTACATATATCGTTGTCTAGTGCCCAAGATACTAGGGACTTGATCAATATGTGTAAATGTCCAAAATATATGTATAATAATTATAATAATTTTGATCACTCTTTCTACTATCGATACATGAAAATACTCTGAAAAAGAAATCTTTACATATAAAAGCGAAAATTTGTTTGTTTGTTTTTTAACGTATCAAGGGGTCAATGCATCACATCGCCACTTACCATCAGGTGAGATTATAGTAAAGTGCTAGCTTATTACAACTAAAAAAAAATATAGGATATCTTTTATCTAGAAAAAAAACGGTTGCCGTGTTATATAAAAAATAATTTACAAAGTTACTGTAAGTACTGACATGTAATTAAGGGCATCAACGCGACCGAAACCGCGGATAAAAGCTAGTTTTTTTTATAATTGTAAAAATATGTAAGTGTAATATAAAAAAACAGACCTGTCTATCTGTTTTTCTAATGGTTCTGTACATAATTCTTTCGAGTTTCCACAACACAAAAATAATCGTATCCTCTCGAGGGAATACCGGATCAGTTCGGCAGCACGAAGTACTCGTAAGTGTCGTGAAACACAGGAGGCGATGCGCGCAGTGCAACCAATTTCCCGTTCACCTCATTCCTGCTAATTTTCATATTAACGAGCGCGTCTGTGCTAGCGCGCCGAGCTCGCCGCGTTACCCGCCCCGCGTAATGAGGGGTGCATTGTTTATCGAGTTCCTTAACATCGAGTTTTATATGAATGCTTCATTTGCCAAATCGATTAACTACATAAAACTGGAAATTGAGAGAAACTATAAAATATTATAAATTATTTATTATACTATACTATAATTATACCATAGCTAAAAATATCATTTAGTGGTGTTAATACTTATTACGTAATAAGATAAAGTGGTGGACGGCCACCTACGAGATGGACCGACGACCTGGTGAGGACCGCTGGGTCTCGTTGGATGGACCGGTCGCGCTGGAATTTGATTGGAAAGACCTATGTTCAGCAGTGGACAGCTATAGGCTGAAATGATGATGAATAAGATAAAATTATATTGAAAAAAAAACAGGAGTCAATCTATAAGAGCTTTGACATTAAATAAAATTCGGATAGTGGTGCTAAGCGGTATGGCAAGTGAAGCATTCATATAACGCCGTGGCGATACGCCTTGTGGAAGAAAAGAAGGGCACGGTCAGTTGATTAGTAATTAACGCGCGTTAGAAATTATGCTTTCATGGATTTGTGTTGAGTTAAAGGGGAAAAATTGTACTTAAAAAAATAAACAGGAGTAAAACTTTAAGAGCTTCGACATTAAATAGAGACAGTGGTGTTAATCGATCTGACAAGTAAAGCATTCATATAACTGACCACTATACTACCGAAAACTTGGGGTAGGCAGAGACCACTTCTATCCACTTGCTACGATTGTGTAATGAAGCAAAAGTGGACATCCGTGGCCCACTTTTCGCTCTCGCGGGAAACGAAATGGGTCGGGTGTGAACCATAACGCCGCCATTTTATATGGTTCAAAAGTGACTTAAGTCACTCATTGCATTCCCATGGAAAGAAAATGAAGTAGGAAAGGTGTCTTGATCAAGGAATATGGAATTTGAGAAAAGGACTATAGGATACTACTACTTATCTCGGAAGAAGTAGGAAGAGACAGTAGTAGCTCGGGGGGCCGGGGTCGCTTACCCGTGTACTTAAGTCTATTTGCCGGACAGGCTAAAAGACTAAGTACTCCCTGACCAATATTACTTTACAGTAAGATTATATGAAACAAGTTCCACAAAACCGCTTAATTTCTTTGGCCGTGTAAAGACATTACACTCAGATCACAATAAAAAAGCAATTTGTATCTGATTCAGTGTTGAAACCTATGCACGACACCCATAATCTCGCTAATTATTAATGTCGGTCGAATCAAGTAGAATTTTTTTGTAATCTCAAATGCCTGAGATATATTCAACCTTTGGATAGTGGTGAGATAATAAAGTAGGTGAAAAGAGAATGACAAATACAAACATACCAAAGAACTATCATATTAGATGTTACAGATAGACAGCAATGTCAATTCTGATGTAACACAGCTTAAACTAAATTTAGACTCTCCCTCTCTTGTTCTAGTGCGAAACACCAAAACGAGATAGCAAATATTTTTAACGAGTATCATCCTACATTTCTTTCAAAAGGTACAAAAAATGTTGCGCTTTTGCGTATCTTTAATCAGCATGTCCCGAGGTGACTTCTAAATTTGTATGTAGAACTTAATTTTGACCTGACTAAACAAAAGTGACAGCGCCAAAATTGTTGCTATCTCGTTTTGGTATTTGGCATTAAAAAAAAAGATAAGGAGAACCTAAATTTAATGGTGTTACAGTAGAATTTAGACCATTATTTCCTCAACGATTACAATCGTTGAGGAAATAATAGTACCGGAGAATTATCTACAGATAATTCTCCGATAGGCAGTCCTGGCAACGGGCCCGCCAATTACCTGATTATCCAGCGTTCGTTGCCACCTAGCGTCGGCGACGCTGGGAACGCGAATCCATGCCAATTATGAGAACGAACTGCACTTTCAAATCATAGACGTTATTAGCTGTATTAATTCGATTTGGTCATTTGAAAAGGATGAGTGAGATTTGAATGACGAAACGAATGTACCGTGCAAATGGAGTGGAAGTGTCGGAAGAGAGCGCCCCGCAAACCCTTACTTTGACCAAATCAACAATTTGTTTCAAAAAGGTCGTTCGTAACACCCTTAATCGATGAAAGTGTATGAAAAAATGTATGTATGTGGATGAGGCGAGAGAGGTGTATCAGGATCGTAGTATGTGGCGAACTGTAATTTCTGCCTACCCCTATAGGATACCGGCGTGAGTGTACGTATGTATTAACTTATTCAGATATATTAAGATAGGCTGAATATAATGTGACGTCTTGTTCTAAAAGCAGAGCCCTTGTCTTGCAGTAGGATAGTAGATAGATTGATGACAATGAATGTATAATGAGTTATGCGTGCCATCATCTTGTTAGAATTCACCTACCTCTTTTGTATTTTGGTCCTAAACCTGGAAATCCAGTGACTCTCGAGTGTCTATATGATACTAGTCATAGGTGCGAGGATTACAGGGATGATGTCAGATTGCAGACATTCATCAGAATCCACCCGCTTGGTGGATTTTATAATAATAATTATAATAATAGTATCTGTACAATTTCACACACATGATCTAATCCCAAACTAGGATTCCCTTTATCTTGGATACCAGGCAATGATATACGCACTTATATAGATAAATACAATACATAAATAGATTAATACGTCCATGACTCAGATACAAACATTGTGCTCATCACACAAAGTTTGTCGCTACCAGGTTTCGAACCCGGAACCCATTGACACAGAAAGCAAGGTCACTTGCAGTGTACCAATCAGTCATCTATGTCCCCGCAAAGTGCAGGTAGACCTCCGACTAGGTCAGCGGCTCCCAGACTTTCTTTTCACATAGACCACATTCAAAATTTAGCTGGTTCCGGTGAGCCCCCTGCAGCTACATTTCTACCATATTCCCAAAACTCGACTAAAAATGTGAAGATTAGATCTATCTATGGAAATTTGCGTACGCCAACGTAGACCCCCGTCGAGTCTCCCGTGGACCCCTGGAGGTCACCTGGATCACTATGGGAACTAAGGGACTAGGTGAACCGATGATCTTATGAAGGTCGCGGGCAATCGGTGGCTCATAACCGCTCGGTGTAGTGAACATTAGAGGAGGCCTATGTCCAGCAGTGGACGTCTGTGAGCTGATATGATAATGATGATGTCCCTCAAACAAACACAGCAGAAATTCTCGTAAAAGAAATATTTTTGCTAATAATGAAATCTAAAACAATCTGTTTGTGCAATCGCGTCGGCCATCTTTTCATTACCGCAAATCGCAGCGCGAGGTCACGGCTAAATGGCGTCACGTATTTAATCACCAGCCCGGCAGAGCCTCAGCAGTGACACTTTTAAATTGAAAACCTAAGGGTAGCGAGCATGAGATAACATGTCGACTGCGTACGCATTCAGCTCTGTTTCAATAAAAGTGGGTAGCGTGAATCTTTAACCATTCCTCATCTTATCGTATGTTCCTACCCTCATTTTGACGTTATCACAGAAGTACATACATACATACTGCGCCGGTATCCCATAAGGGTAAGCAGAGACCACAGTTCGCTACATACCACGACTCCGATACACCTCTCTTGCCTCTTCCACATCCAATACCGTCTTTTCATGCACTTTCGTCAAGGGTGCTACGAACTTGGTTTTTTTGAAACAAGTCCTTGATATGATCAAGGTAGGTTTTTCCGGGCGCCCTCTTCCGACGCTTCCACTCACATTTGCCCGGTTTCGCCATTCGAATCTCACACATCCTTGACGACACAAACTTGGCCTTGAACGAAGTGTTTTGGAAATAATTATTACCACAGTCGAGTTTTAGAAGACCATATTAGAATGGTCACTCCAATATATCTGATCTCTTTAGTGTCTCGAATATCACTTAACACGGTAGGTTTATTTGATGGTTTGTTTATTTATTTATTTACACTTCATACAATTTACAAATAAAATAATATCTTATTAATGCCAAGGGCTTTCTATACCAGTCAACCTTTGGATAATGCAGAGGTACAGCAAAAATGAAGTCTGAAGGACATGAAAATCTAATAAAAATAGATGGATATCTATCTATACTATTATATAATTGTTACATATAAAAAAAAACTACTCAGATCAACTGATTAAGGGCTTCTGAAAACAAATTCCTCGGTGTTAGTTTGTTTGTTCTAGCTTCACGCAAATACGAGCGGGTAGATTTAGTCAAACTGTTACAGTTTTAAAGGTACTATTCCGGCTGAAATACTGCGGCATGTGTCATCAAAATCGGTCCAGTAGAATTGAAGATACTGCTTGATCCCTGTTTTAGTAGCCGCCAATAAGGTACGAGAGGTCAAGTAAAAGTGGGTACGGGCTTTTTTTTATATAAATCTATGATTGTTTCGGGATTTATCATATAGTGGAAACCCGACATTCGAATTAATAAACGAAACATACCGCAGTATTAAAGTCGGAATAGTTAGTATTAATACCTTTAAGACTGTAACAGTTTGACCAAAATCTTCCTACTAGTTTTTGCGTGAAGCTCGAACAAACAAACAAATATCGACGGATTCGGTTTCAGAAGCCCTTAATTAGTCGATCTGATCAGTTTGTTTTTAAATATCTTTGATTTTTGAAAATTTGGCATTTAACAATTTTATAGATGTCGATAGAGATTTGTCGCAGAAACAAAACGAACGTGTGTGGCGCGTCGGCTAACAGTTAAAAATAAATAAATGAATATCCGTGTGAAATCTTTACGGGAGACCCCACCGACGTGCCGCGGCACTCCATAAAGGTGTGCGCTCGAAGACGTCGTGCGGCGTCAGTTTAACGCCTTACCCCGTGTTATATTGTAGGGCTCGGCGCGGCTACTGAAAATTAAATCATAGCTGAAGTCATTAACCGAAACTCATAATTGCGCGGTGTTCGCTAATTGCCGGTGAGCGGTCGCGGCGGCCGCGCGTGCGCTGTCTGCTGGCTGCACCAGCGCAGATGCGCACGTGCACCGCAGAGTACGCGCCGACGCATCACGTTATCACTTTGCTCAACGCCCTGATTGCACAGGAACCAATCGTTGACATTTTTTTACCAAATGTACAAAATTTTTAGATTACTGTATTCAATTTCTAAGTACTACATAGGATTACTTTGTAACAATTTAGATAAGTCGAATATGTATCTATCTGATTATTTATTTTTTATTTATGAATTAGCTTGCTATGCGCTTTGAGATTGCTGTAAGCATAGCAAGCAACTGTTGAATAAATAAATAAATCGCTCAGAAGCACTGTTACTGCAAGCATCACCAGTCGACCCCACTATAGGGGCACGGACCTCCCCTGACTGACTGTCGTAGTCTATCACGCTGGCCTAGTGCGGGTTAGTAGACTTCACACACCCATGCGGGCATGCAGGTTTCCTCATGAAGTTTTCCTTCTCCGTTGGATATATTGGTATCTACAGTATAGATTGTACATGAATTAGAAATATTGTGTATTGATTCTCACGTCAGTCGAATGATAGCGAGATTATCTTTATGGAAGAGAGACTATCACAGGTCCCGTGACGGTTGGCAATCAACGGTGTCCATATATCCATTTGCATAACACGGTAATGAAACAATCTCAAAGTTACAAAGTGGCGGCGCGATATTTCCGCGGCCGGTGTCCTCACAATTCCCGGAGGTCAATCGAGCCCTCCACTCTGTTTACTGATAAAAAGAAAACCAATTTGCTCGCGCTTCCCTCGGCCCGCCGCCACAAAGGAGCGCTATCTAGCGATAAATTATCGAAATTATTGCATTAAAAATTCCATCTAGTAAGTCAAAGCGAGCCATAATGGCCGTTCCTCTGCTCGCTCAGGAGTGAAACGCCCCGAGTCCTTTGTTTCAGCTGTCTCGTGCGATGTTCCCGTATTCAGCGTGTTATTTTTCTCACAAAACCGATTGTAAAATCGTTTTCCTCTTAGAAGCTCCTCCCAGTGGTAGTACCGGCTCTGATATGTTTCTCTATAATAATAGTAAATAATTGATTGATGGAATAATCTGGACACTGAATTTGATAATGAGACGACGACTGAGCTTGACGAACAATCGCAGACTGGCTTATGGATAGATTATTTATACAAGCAATTATAGTAAAGTACCCACTATTTATAAATATCACATGTACACACATCCTGCAGTTATCTTTAAAAAGAACACATATTTGTTAAGGTAAATGGTTTTTCTATGTATTTACTAACAACTTATAATTGTAAAAGATATTAAACCCAACTGTATCATTTAAAATTAGTATTCGACCCAAACTTAACTATCGCTCATAATATTTTTTGCGAACGCCCGCGCGCACACCGATAAGGTTTCCTGGCTGGCTTCCAAGTCTCTGAACACACATACATACGTATCGTATTAATGGAATCGTATTGTAAGCGCATACCCTCAGCAAAATAATTTAAATAATAAGCACATCGAGACAGTTTGACTTTTGAATTATTTTCTTTTTTCGACCACAATATTAGAGGATAGTGATTGTGATATTAGATGTAGCCCGATTCTGTTGTAGCAAAACTTAACTAAATTTGGTCCCTCCCTATCTTTTTCTAATGTCAAACGCCAAAACGATTAGCAAACTTTTATAGCAAGTACCGAACTACATTTCTGTTAAACGGTTCAAAAAAATGTTGCGTCTTTAGTCCGTATGTTTCGAGACCGCGTCTAAATCTTTTAATTTGAAATGTGTAAACGAAACTGACAGCACCAAAATTGTTGCTATCCCGTTTTGATGTTTGACATTAGAAAAAGATAGGGAGGGGCCAAATTTAGTTAAGTTTTGCTACAACAGAATCAGCGCCAGTGTCTGTGGCCTCTCTCATCTAGTTTTTCTTGTTTAATTTGAATTAATATTCAATCTAATCTAAAATTCAAAATTATGACGTTATAATATCAATAATATTCGTATTTTCAGATTGAAAGTAATAATTGTTTGACATTTAATTGAACACTAACATAATTTAATGTAAAAGTTACTAATTATAAGTAATAGGAAGTAATTATAAGTATTAGTATTAATTATTAGTAATTATAAGTAGTAGTAAATCGCTAATTATAGTAATTTTGAAAATTCTGTCCATTTTTTAATATTGGCGAAATTCCACAGACCAAAATGATATATCAAAAGTTTTTCTTTTTTTTTTATAAAAATAGACATTGCATTGAAAATATCGTACAATGATTATGTGTTAATGATAATAAATCATTCAGTATCCCTCATATATTTATTCCAAGTACGTTTTCCTTTGCAGCGCATTCACCCGATATTTCCACTCGCGTTTGTTTTGTTAACTGATTCATATTTATTCATTCTAAACTATTTATCTGTCCAGCGGTATTTCTTTCTCGAAACTTATCACCAGGTCACGCTTCAACTTTCATTGACACCTCATTCTTTTCTACATGACGTGTAGTAATGGACTTCGATAGATCGACGAATTCGTATTAGAGAAATGAATTCATCTTATTATGAATGAACATATATCATTATATATGAGCATTTTCATTTTATATGAACACTTTCTCTCAAAATAATATATGTATGTACGTATTTATTGTGTTTCGGTATTTGTATATATATATATTTTTGTCTATGCTTCTGTACCTAGTACACTGGATCCTATTCTCATTCTAATCTCAAGTATTTTTAAACTCCAAGGTTTGCTGGAAGAAAACTCAGTTTTTGAGTTAAGCTCGCCTTTGTACATCTGTTTTTCTTTATTTGCAAATCTACCTGTTTGTGTACAATAAAGAATAAATAAATAAATAAGATTGTAGTCATAGCCAGAGATAACCTGATTGATATGTTGCCAATTGCCCCCCAAATTTTAACACTTCTTCCACCGGAAGCTGCGTACATTAGACTGCATAATTCAAAAACGAGGGAGTACCAATAAAAATAAATTATTCTCTCCACTCGAAAAGTTCGTAACGAGCCCCCGGCGCGCCGATACGGCGATACGTCAAAAATAACCGAACCGGAGCGAGCCGCCGACTTTTCATTTCATTTTTCCAAACTTTTAATCTCAAAGTGGCCGTGCAAGAAGAACGGCGAGCGTTAGAAAAATCACCAGCGCCACCTATTATCAACTGCCGTTATGTAAAGGTGTGTTCACATGCTATTAAAACTTGTGTTTTGTAAAATTGAACCATCCTTTTCTGTCACAAATTCTATTACTTCGTTAAATTAAACAGTGATTGCCGCATTTTTATCCACCTCTGGGCACCTTGTTTGTTTGTCAAAATCTACAAACTATTCAGTTAACTTTAAGCAGTTAAATATCTTCCCGTGGATGCTCTGTGAACCAACTAAGGGTGTACTAGGTAATGGACAGCAAGCAGTGTTATGGTGTTATTCAATCAAAATGTACTGCGGTCTCTAATTCGTCCATCAAGCGTGGAGATTATTGCAAGTCCCACCTTTTTAAGGAGGAAGCCTTTCACGGATCGGTGGGAAAGTATAAATAAAGTGTGCTGATAAAGGAATAATGGTCTATAATGAATTATTGAAATTGTAAAAATCTGACAGAAACAAAATATAAAATTGCCAATATCATTGGAAATTTAGAAACAAATAGGAAGTTTACCAAAGAGATTACGATGTTACACGATGTGCGACAAGGCCCATGTGCAACAGTGGACGGCGCGGGCTGATGATAATTATGATGATGGCGATTGTATCTCAGAGTCAACAGCTACTCACGCATTTATCTTAATTAATCCTATCTTAGCACCAATACTTGTACCCTACGCAATTATAGTCTTTTATAACCTGAATTCTGGACGTATCTTAATCTACAAGCGTATCCGCTTCCTCAATCCTTTCGGAACGATGAAAAATCAACTCTCTGTCCATGAAAATACAACTAGTTATCATTTAACCGCGCCAAGATTCTGAACGAGACGAATTGTTACAGAAGAGTCGTAAAAAATAAGATATTAATGTATCGCGGGAGGCATTAGGCGGTCGTCGGATCGATTCCTATGCATAAAAAATGGTAATGGCTGCGCGGAGACCACGGCGTGCGCCCAACTCTGGTGATTTATCTCCCAGAGTTTGAAACTATTCGCGGTTCGATGGCGTTCCTGTTGTCCCCGAACAGGTGGACTGCGTGAAGGTGGGAAACGGTTTAATGGAGCCTCTCGCCTTTTAAAGGAGGAGTCCCCTTTGCCACTTTTTCGGTGGCACTGAAAAGTTCCGAAAACGTGGCGATGTAGTTGAGAGGTAGTCAATTTCGGCAAATTGTTACTTGGGAGTTTTTTTTTATGAGCTCAGACTGTCTGGTTATATAAAATAAAATGGGTTTGTTACTTTTAAGCGTTTTAAATCGGATTACATGTAATATTTATACAAGCCTGTACATACAAAGGTTACATATAATATATAAGGGGGTAGGCAGAGACTGCAGTTTGCACTATACTACGATCCTGACATACCTCTCTCGTTTCATCCACATCCATACATTTTTACTTCCGTCGATTAAAGGTGCTTTGACTTTTTTGAAACAGGTTTTTGTTGTAAGTTTGTTGCTTTCAAGCGTTTTAAATCGGATTATATGTGATGTTTATACAATCTTGTACATACAACGGTTGTCTGGAAGAAATCGCAGTGCGCGATAAGACCACACTAAGTACATTTTACGTAACTGTAATATAATACTTTACTAAATTGTATTAATATTTTACTTAATAATACTTTGTAGTATTAATACTTATATAATAGTAATAATACTTTACTAGTCTATCTATACTATTATAAAATTGTTAAATGTCAAATTTTCAAAATTAAAAGATATTTAAAAACGAACCACTCAGATCGACTATTTAAGGGCTTCTGAAACCGAATCCGTCGATGTGTGTTTGTTTGTTTGATTGTTCAGGCTTCACGCAAAAACCAGCGGGTAGATTTTGGTTAAACTATCTTAAAGGTATTAATCCGAGTTAAATACTGTGGCATGTTTCATCAAAATCGGTCCAGTAGAATTTAAGACACAGCTTGATCCCTGTTTTAGTAGCCGTCATTAAGGTACGAGTGGGCAAGTAAAAGTGGTTCTAAAACTTTTTATATAAATCTATGATTGTGTCGGGATTTCCCACGTTGCGGAAAACCGACATTCATGCGGGCGAAGCCGCGGGCAAAACCTAGTGTGCAATAAAAGAGTTATTCTATTCTAATCTACATAAATATCGTGAAGAATTACTTTCCATGTGTGATCTTGCGATTGTCTGTATCCGTGTAATGTTAAAAGGATTTGATTGTTAGGATTGATTGAAGAGTATCGATTTTACCACTTCTGTTGTGTGGACTATTTGAGAATGTTCGGCACGATGTGTACATACGTCTTCATCATCAGCGCTTAAAAATCCACTGCTGAACGTGAGCCTCCTCCTTAAAAGGGGGGAATTGATTGGTGATGTCGACTGATCGATGATGATGATTGCACCACTGATTGGTGCAGTGGGCAGTGACCCTGCTTTCTGTGTCAATGAGTACCGGGTTCGAATCCTGGTAGGGTCGAACATTTGTGTGAGGAGCACAAATGCTTGTTCCGAGTCTTGGATGTATTTATTNTGTACATACGTCTTCATCATCAGCGCTTAAAAATCCACTGCTGAACGTGAGCCTCCTCCTTAAAAGGGGGGGATTGATTGGTGATGTCGACTGATCGATGATGATGATTGCACCACTGATTGGTGCAGTGGGCAGTGACCCTGCTTTCTGTGTCAATGAGTACCGGGTTCGAATCCTGGTAGGGTCGAACATTTGTGTGAGGAGCACAAATGCTTGTTCCGAGTCTTGGATGTATTTATCTATTTATGTATAGTATTTATCTATATAAGTATGTACATTATTGTCTAGTGCCCAAGATACAGGGAATCCTAGTTTGGGACTAGATCAGTGTGTGTGAAAAGTGTCCAGAATATTATTATTTGCCATAATGCAACATACAACTTACAGTGCAGTAATAAAATTAAATATCAATCATAACTTGATTCCCGAGATCATCATCCTCCTTAAATAGATGGGATATGCCACAATTTCCACGCTTGCCAGGCGTCTTGGAGACGGCAGTAGGTTTTGATTGAACAACAGGATAACACTGCTGCCCGATACCCTGGCACATCCCTGAGGGCAAGCATTGCCATACGACTTGGCAACGCTACCAGTCTTCTGAGCACGCTCCCGAACGACAGCGGTTTGGCACAATTTTATTATATGTAAGTAATTGGGTTATTTAAATTATTTAGGAATTGTATTTTGTATTGTATAACTTGAATCAATAAAACTCTTTTGTAATAGAAAAATTGTTATTACAAAATCACCTAAAAATTGCGTACTGTAATTTTATCATTCGTGTTTTTCGCGCCTCGTGCATTAAATGGAACGCGCAACGCCATCTAGTGTCGAATAGCCGCACCAAGCTTAATTACGTGTCGACTTAAACGTTATTTAATTTGCAATAACTTTCTGGGCTCTTAACTTGGTCGGTTCGGATCTTGTGCTCATTACTTGTAAACTTTATGTCAGATTTGTGAAGTTAATTTTTAGGTGTTAATGTATTTTCTGACTATGATGTGACCGGCAGTAGAGAATAGTCCTTTAATGTCATCACCATGTCAGCTCACAGAAGTACAGAATGAGATAAGCGGTGTCCAATGATTGGCACATCAGATAGCCGTAGATTATTGATTGCACGCCTTTTAATCATTACAAATTATCTGGTCCAATCACTTTGTTCAACTTAATCAGCCCACAGACGTCCATGCTGGGTTTAGGGTCGCCACGCCCAGCGGCTGTAAGTCGCCTGCATTCACTGACGGCCCGCGAGCTTCATCGGTCAAGCTGATCGGAGTCTACCCGCACCACGCCTTTCGGTTCGAGATCGCCACTCCAATACTTTTAGGCCCCAACGTCCATCGGTACCGCGAGCTATGTACCCCACCCACTGCCACTTCAGTTTCATAATTTTTTGAGACACATACCGTTCTCGAGTATCGTATTTAATAATAATAATTATAATCTGGACACATACATTGATCTAGTCCCAAACTAGGATTTCCTGTATCTTGGGTACTCAACAGTGATATACATACTTATCATAAATAGGTTAATTACGTCCATAACTCGAATACAACCATTTGTGCTCATCACACAAAATTTATCCTTATCAGGATTCGAACCCGGGTCTCATTGGCACATAAACCAGGGTCACAGCTACTGTACCAATCAATCGTCAAAGTGTATATATCTATACATATTATTACTATTATCTACAACTCGTGCCACGCCTGTGCGAAAAGTTAAATTAACATTAAAATTAAACTATTATCCCTTGGACCCGGATAAAAAGTATCCTGTGCACAAGTATTAATCCAGGATATAAGTTATCTCAATTCCGAAAGCGCCCACTGCCACTTCTGGTCGGATATCCTTCAAACTATATAAACATCTTTGGTACAGCTACAAGTTCCTCATTTCTGATTGTACCTCGCAAAGAAACATAAAATTCGCCCAGTGACCTTCAACTTGAACAACCCTTACCTCCACTCTACTGAGGTCTCTTAATACAATAGCATATATTTCGTCCCTGAATCTCGCATCAACGAAACTTCTTCAGTGGACTGATGATAAGAAATAATTAATTGAAAAAAAAAACTATCAATACTTTTAAAGTTTTCAACCTTATTAGGCTATTTTCAAATAGCGGAGGTCATATTTGTGTTTGTTGTGTTGTTTATCGGCCCTTAACGCATCAATGCCTCCTTAAAAATTTGGATTCGCCATAATACCGAGGCTTGACAGGCGTCTTGGAAATCGCAGTAGACTTTAATTGAATAAGAAGATAACGCTGCGGCCCATTATCCTGGTGCACCCCTTAGCTGGCTCTCACAGCACCCACTGGAAGAGATGGAGTGACGCTATTATTATGTCGGCGTCACACAGCAAAAAATAGTTTGTATGAGAAATATTCATAAAATACTTATCATGAAAATGTACTCGCAAAAAATAGCTAGACGAATGCATATATTTATTAATCGCAAAATCTGTTCAGTGAGCATAATCATCAGATTTAATCCGCCGTCAAATATTACTATTCTCGACCTTGTTGCGGCCCTGTTCGACAATAAAGTATGTATAGGCACAAATCTCAGGAGTAGCAAACACATCTCCGTGAGACCACTTCCCATCACGTGAGCTGCGATCTGATTAACTACGCCACATCAGTGAAATAAAATAAAAACTTCTGTCTACCCTCACATCTCTTAAACGCACGCGATTCATTAAAATTCTACACGTGAGTGGAATTAAAACGACGAACGACCAAAAAAAAAAAATTATACACAAACAATTATTTGAATACATGCATCGTCTGAACAATCTTTGCGGGCTTTCCTGCGGTCACGTAAAATGAAATGACGAAAAAAACATACATATCTGGCCTGGACACCGATCGCGATACACGAACGCACGCGGCTAGAATATTTTATATTTTTTCGCAACATAATATTATTATTTTATTAAATATGGCCGAAATAACCCCGCCGCTGCCGCCCGGGTCCCCTTAGACACCCACCTTCGCTTAATTGTACGAGGCTTAGCGTTGTGTGTATCAGGAATTTTAATACGCGACCGCGGTAATCCCTGGCCTTTATTTTTATTGTGCTTTTGGTGTATTTGCATTTATAATTTATTCTTTGCTCTATGGTTTATAGCATAGATTTGTAATTTATTTTTTAATTAATGTAACATGTACGGTACTTTAACAAAATGCCAGGGCGGAACTAGTATTTTTATCAAATGTATCCTGTCTCATTCCAATTCAAAAGCTGTTTACCTGTCGAACTGAATCAAAATCTCTTTTTTTTTCACTTCATCTTAATATTCGTAGTTTTTTTTTACAATATTAGTAAGGTAACATTCTATAATACATTTTCTACATATAATAGGGTTAAAGGCATTGTATTTCTTCCCCAAGGACGAGAAAGCCAAAGCCTACAAAAGCCATAGCAGAATGTTAGCATGATCACCCGAGTATTTAGTGGATGCAAGCCCTGCATAACCTGTCCGAGGTATGCGTCAGGTATTTCCTCCTGATCCAAAAAAAGGGGTTGAAATCATATCGAGGACATAACTGCTTCTCTATCTGTTGTAACGTTTTACATAAAAACTCAATAATTTGAGTGTGAAATTGGTAACCATTATCGTGTCCCGTAGGCCGCGCTCCCGAAATGTCGTAGGTTTTCGTCGTTTGAATTTATGTCCGCCCCGCGGTGACCGCAGCGTGCGAGTTGATCGTCATGGTGTGGCCCCAGTGTTAGCGGGAGAGTTCGTAGCCGTAATAGAATTAACACTACAAACAAAATATTTTATTCCTTTAAACCTTCTTTAGCTTATCTGTATTATTTAATAATTTATTTATATTTTTTACGCTGCCTTATGCACAAGGCGTTCTGTATGTTAAGGTCGTGACGTGACGTGACGCCCGTTATGTCTCTTATACAATATTACACGAAATAACTTACGCTCAAAATATATTAATATTTATTATATATTAATATCAAAAACAAATTCATAAAAAATCGTATTGATTTATAAAAGTGAGAGAGTATCAAACATAGATGTTTGAATTGGAACCTCATTTCATCAAACTTTCGCATTTATTGAAGTGAAACGCCACAGTTACGCGTTACAAATGTAGAGTGCGACATGATTTAAAGGTTGCAGCCTACTCAATAAAGTTCGTTTTGTCAAAATTAATCAATGGCATCACTGAGTTGTGTCTTCTCTTCTCATAGAAATTTCACTTACTCATATACCCTAACACGTGTACAGTTCCCGATTCCTCTACGGGAACACGGGTGATCCACACAGTGGAAAATTATAAAATGTGTAATATCTTTTCTAAGCATTTGACTTATTGAGCTGAAGAATAAAAATATTATACAGTTACTACATATAATTCTTTGTAATGACTTGCAACAAAAAATAATAATAAAATAATATTCTTGACATTTTGATTTTATCTTGTCCCAAAGTAGGATTCCCTGTATCTTGGGTACTAGACAACCATATGCATACTTATATGTATAGATAAATGCAATACATATCTAGATAAATACGTCCATAATTCCGTTACCAACATTTATGCTCACCACACAAAGTATCTCCCTACCTGGATTCGAACCCGGGATGCATTGGCACAGAAAACAGGGTCACTGTTGTTGTACTAATCATGGTCAATGTCGCTGTACCAATAGCAACATGGTAATTAACATCAATGCAGGCGACAACGTATATATTTTTTATTACAGCCTGGCGGCAAGCAGATTCGCTCGCAGTGGAGCCCCAACGGAGCGTCACCGCGTGGGNATATGTATAGATAAATGCAATACATATCTAGATAAATACGTCCATAATTCCGTTACCAACATTTATGCTCATCACACAAAGTATCTCCCTACCTGGATTCGAACCCGGGATGCATTGGCACAGAAAACAGGGTCACTGTTGTTGTACTAATCATGGTCAATGTCGCTGTACCAATAGCAACATGGTAATTAACATCAATGCAGGCGACAACGTATATATTTTTTATTACAGCCTGGCGGCAAGCAGATTCGCTCGCAGTGGAGCCCCAACGGAGCGTCACCGCGTGGATCCAGCCGGCCCGGGTGCCGTTCGGTAGGGTTAACCCACTTTGATTCTTTCCGATAATCACTTGCTAATGCACTGCGGGCGGTCGCCACTTTCAGGGTTTTTAAATAATGGAACGAAAGTGAAAAGGGGTGGGTACCTCACCCGTAAACTTTTATCAACCTTTTGGATTTTATTATTTTAATGTAAAACTCGGTTTTGAGTTATTGAGGAAGCAGTAGCCTAGCCAGTGGTCGTTATCGTGTGAGCCGATCCGATCTGGGTTAAGCAACGCTTACCGCGGTCGGGCATTAGATGGGTTAACGTATGTAATATTTAGTTTAGAACCGGGCAGTAGCGTTATTCTGTTATTCAATCAAAATCTACCGCAATCTCCAAAACGCCTGCCAAGCGGGGAGATTATGGCAAATCCCTCCTTTTTAAAGGTGTCCAGCAGTGGACATCCACGGACTGATGATGATGATAATGATTATCATTATATTAGAGTATCTGTGTCCGTAGTTGGACAGGTCTCCTTTATAATACATACATAATCATGCCTTTTTCTCTGGCTCTCCGGCGGGGAATCGAACCCCGGTCTCCCGCGTGATCGGCGGGAACACTGACCACTACATTACCAAAGAGATAGGGTAATCAGAGCCCACTTCTTTCCACTTGATACGATCCTTTAATTTGGCAAACTGACTATCCGTGGCCCACATTTCGCAACATTTCCGCAAGAAACGAACCGTGGCGAACAACGACGCCGCCATTTCATAGGGTTTACAAGTGGTAATGTTCCTCATTTCAGTACCATGAAAAGAGGATGAGGTAGGAAAGGTGTCTTGAGCAAGGAATATAAAATTCGGGAAATGGACTATAGGATACTACTATTTCGGAAGGAGTAGGGAGAGAGTAGTAGCTCGGGGGGCCGGGGTCGCTTACCCGTGTACTTAAGTCTATTAGCCGGACAGGCTAAAAGACCAAGTACTCCCTGACCTTTATAATAGCGATTGAAAATAATAGGCTTCAAAACATTTACAACAAAATACCCGTAATTCTAATCCCTTCCCATTGGTTTCTGACCATCGCAATATGAATTGGCCGTTATAGTACATTGAACAGTTAGGAGCGCGCTCCGGGCTTAGCGAGTTTGTATTGCGGTTAATGTACCGGAAACTGCGCTACGGATAGTTACTGTCGCGATTAGACTATTAATATTCGCTTTAGATCGTATTTGTGTTTGTTTATTGCTTGAATGAGTATCGGATATTTTGTTTTCACTTCATTAATAATTGTTTATAACAACGTCGCTAGTATGGTCGTCGAGAGAAAGCGTTCGTGACATCTATCACAAGATTTTTTTTATTTACTAAATACTAAGTTCCGCCAGCAACTCCGCCCGCGTGAACGTCGGTATTTGCGATTAATGGAAAATTTCGAAAGAACTCCGAGAACCATTTTTACTTGAGCTCTCATACTATAATGGCGACAACTAAACCGGAGGTTAGGCTTTAACTTTAGTTCTGCTCGAACAATTTTGATGAAACATGCAGCAGTTTGGATAGTACTTGTAAGACTGTAATCGTATAATCAATCTACCAGCTCGTTTTTGTGTGAATCTCTAACAAACAAACGAACACGCCAAGTAAACTAAAGGTGGTTTCGATTTCAAAAGCCCTTAATTAGTCGACCTGATTTTTTTTGAAATAACTTTAATGTGCAGACAAGGATATTTTACAATTTTGTAATAGTATAGGTTACATTTAGTTTAATACGTTTATATTTACATAAACATATTTTTACTTACTGACATAGCGCTTTTTTACTGACATAACACAGCGTATTAGTAGGCTGAAGTGGCAATGGACAGGGCACATAGCACGAACAACCGATGGCAACGGGCCGCAAGGTGTTGGAGTGGCGGCCACGAACTGGAAAGCGAAGCGTGGGCAGGCGTTACACAAGGTGGACTAACGACCTGGTTAGGGTTGCGGGAGGCCGCTGGATGAGGGCAGCACAAGACCGATCTTTCTGGAAATCCTTGGAGGAGACCTATGTTCAGCAGTGGACGTCTTTGGGCTGAGATGATGATGATGATGAACAAACAATCAAACAAACATCGACGGATTTGGTTTCAGAAGCTCTTAATAAATTAATTATTAATCAATCTGAGTAGTTTAAATATCTTTGACCTTTAAGACTGTAACAGTTTAACCAAATAATCTACCCACAAACTAGACAAATCTACCAATTGATTTTTGCGTGAAGCTCGAACAAACAAATAAACATCGACCGACTTGGTTTCAGAAGCCTTTAATTAGTTGATCCGAGTAGTTTATGTTTTTTTTTCATTTTTTATTTACACAATTTGACATTTAACAATTTAATAATAGTATGATATGCTAGATGATAGATACGCCTAGATGTTTTTTTTTTGTAGTGTCCGCGACTCCATATTTGATTTGATCCATCCATCGTAACTCTGTCCGCGAGGAGTGCGAACGCCGAGATCCGATTCCATTTCACACTTTGCGATCAAGGCAACTTTTTCAATTTCCCTTAGAGATGGGAGCGCGGTCCGCGGCGAGGCCGTCAAACGATAAATGATTATAACTATGACGTCAGAGGAAACGAGCGGAGGCGACGGCGTAATGAGAAATAAGGCGAAAAAATCCGCCCGAGAGCCAGGAGGCGAAGAGTGCTTCCCGCTTTAAAATATTCCCTCTGTTTTTATTGATTAAAAAACTTTACTAATCATATTTTTCAACGGTTCATTGGTGGTCGTCTAGTGGTGTTAGACACGACTCGCTATTGAAAAGTCTTGGGTTCTACTATCGACAAACTTCAAGCATGATCACCGTAAAATTGAATGAAAGAAAACGCATTTATTCGGGGAAAGTGCAATACAGTTGACGAAATAGGAAAGCAAATCATTCATTCATCATTATTATCAGCCCGTGAGAGTCCACCACCGGACCTGGATCTCCTCCTTATAAAGGAAGGGTTTGCCATAATCTGCACGCTTGGCAGGCGTACTGGATTTTTTTTAAAGACATCTCCCGCATTAGGATTAATTCCTGTGTCGCGGGGACTTCACAAACATTCAAATAACGGGAACACAGAACACCCAGACTCAGAACAACAGTTTGTGGTTTACACAAATTTGTTGTCCCGTGTGGGGATCGAACCCACAACGCTCGACAGCGCAGTGGACGCTTAAACCACTGTGCCATCCGTGCAGTCACACACGTCTCGTTGCCCACGGAGGCGAACTGTGGACTGCGGATATCCACTTTGCTATATTAAACGATCGTAGCAGGTGAAAAGAAGCGGTCTCTGCTTACCCCACTGGAAAAGAGGCGTGACTGTATGTATATAGTATACACTATAGTCTCTGCCTACCCTTATGGGATATTGGCGTGAGTATATGTATGTATGTAATTACGTATACATATATCTGTCACTGTCGTAAATATGTTTATATTTTTCATTCTCTTGATTTTCTTCTTGAAAGATTTTCCTGGTTGGGGGCATTAAGATAAGATGGCAATCTTTCCTGGGTATTTTTATATATCTTTTGTCCTTGTTACAGAAACTCCACTTCGTGACACCGCCAGCGTTCACCGTTGAACGTGTCATGAGCAGCGCCTGCGGCAGCAGAATCTGCGTCTGGGGCTCTCGTGGCGTCGCCGTTGCTGACTTGCCCTCACGCTGGGGCAGAGGAGGTCTCTTCGATTCTGGCAAAGAAACGGTGTTGTGCAAGTAAGTTGTCTTATCCTCTGTCATCTGATTTGTTATACCTTAGCTCTACCCGTGACTCCGTCTGTCTGGTGTATGTGGTTATGCTAGCCCATAGGTATGCTAACATTTTTTTTATGTCGCCGCAGTAATGAGAGCGTCATTCCATCTCTTCCTGTAGATCCTGTTTAACCAGCTAAGGAATGCACCAAGATGATGGGCAGCTACGTTATCCTGTTATTCAATCAAAATCTAATGCGATCTTCGAGACGCCTGCCAAGCTTGGAAATTATAGCAAATTCCTGCTTTTTGACGAGAAGGCCCAAGGCAGAGACTTCTAGGAACTGATGATGATTACGATAAAAGATTTTTTTTTAATTCATGTAAAAATTATTTAAAACAGTGACCCACAAACAACCACACACGCACGCACGCACTCTTTTTCACATCTTCCCCTACTGTATAATGTTCCTGAATCTGTGGTTCAAATCGTATTTTTAATGTTTTTTTTTTCTTTTCATTGTATTAAGATGTTATCTTTTATGTTGTATCGTTATTTTTTAAAAAGGTATTGTACGAAATTTGTCTACATCTCATCTCTTAATAATAACACAGTAGACTTGTTATGAGAAATAACATATTCTACCGATGTACTCTCTCGACTTAATCGACCCTCGTGGAGTATTGAAAACTAATATTCACAATAATAATATGGTAAAAAAATCTGAAGATTTAAAATGAGAATCTAAAATTAGGCTTAACGTCATTAATCACATTGAAATTGATGTCTTTCATTATTATCACAACCTGTATTTTTTATATGAATTCATGCATTCAAGAACTGATAAATAATTTCTAGATGAGTTCATATCAATGAATAATGTTGCACACATTCTGTCTTCGCCGTAAATAACCCCGGGGTAACCAAGTAGCGTAAACAAAAAGCTATTTACTGCAACTAATTTCAACTATAAAACGGGGGCTTAACCGCGTCTAGTGAAGAAACTAAACACCTGAAATCTAATAAAGCCTGATAAGTTCCCGAGAAAGCTGGCACGTGAGCATCGTGTATTTTCTACTATCACGGTAAATTTTGTAACCTATTAAGCTCCTCGAAGCGGCTATAATGTTAGCCCGAGGTAACGATTAAATCATAGATTATTGTTTAGACGACAATGACGACAGAACGGACTAATCCTTGACTTATTATTAATAAGTAGCTAAAAGGAATAACTAAAAAAATAGGTATATGTACCAAAAATTGGAAAAATAAATAAACAATTTGGACTAGAAGTGTACAAGAAAATTTATAGCCACNAACCTATTAAGCTCCTCGAAGCGGCTATAATGTTAGCCCGAGGTAACGATTAAATCATAGATTATTGTTTACACGACAATGACGACAGAACGGACTAATCCTTGACTTATTATTAATAAGTAGCTAAAAGGAATAACTAAAAAAATAGGTATATGTACCAAAAATTGGAAAAATAAATAAACAATTTGGACTAGAAGTGTACAAGAAAATTTATAGCCATCAATAATAGTGCAGGTAAGGTAAAATGCACAAAGAAGAAGCTGCGATAATATAATAGTATGAAATGCTGAAATATTGCGTCATAATTACGATATGAAAACTTATCAAAGAGTTGAGCACTCCTGCGTCACTACTTATCATGATCATCAACAGTAATAGAAACGGTGACCGGTGGTACGACCATACACTGACAAGTTTTCGATCTCGAGTTCGGATACAAAACATATCTGACTTATTATATTCTTATTAATAACTAGCTTTTGCCCGCGGCTCCGCCCGCGTGATTTGGTCTTAAAAACACCTAGATTGTAATCGGACGGATATACTGATGCAGGAAGACTATTCCAGTCTTTGGCTACACATATTGTGAACGTAGAAGCAAATCGCTTCGAATACTACTTATACATACGATGATTTATTTGTTTTCTTAATCAGCCTTCTGCGACCAATGATGCCACTCATGGTTGTGCCTTTCGCAACACAGGGGTCAGGTCTAAACTAGATATTAGAATGGTTAACCCATCTAATACCCAGCCATGGCAAGCAATTCTTAACCCAAAGAATGCCGACTACTACATACGCTACAACCGCTTAACCTGAAGATTGGCTCGAATGCCGACCACTGAATAGCGTATCCTCATGTTTTGTTTATCTGTAATCAACAATATGATGAATATCAAAATTTGCAGCAAGTTAGTCATGTGAACTTGTTTTTTGATTTGATTTCTTCGCTTTTCACGATCTTTATCATTTTTTTTATTAACTTGCATATTTCACTTCACAATGATGGTAATTCTGATGTAACATAGCTTGACTAAATTTAGACTCTCCCTATCTTTTTCTAAAGCCAAACGCCAAAACGATGTAGCAAACAGTTTTAGCGAGTACCTATATTTCTGTCAAAAGGTAAAAAAAATGTTGCGCTTTTTCGCATCTTCAGTCGTTATGTTCCGAAGTCACATCTAAATTTCTTAATTTTGATATGTCTAAAAAGTGACAGCGCTGAAATTGTAGCTATCTCGTTTTGGCGTTTGGCATTAGAAAAAGATAGGGAGAGTCCAAATTTAAGTTTTATTACAGCAGAATTACCGCCAATATTGTATGACCGGCGATTTCTAAGTCTTCCACTGAGTGTGTGCCTTCAAACGCCCAAATCGCAGCGTGCCCCACTGACATAATCTCTCAAGTATATAAAACAGGCTGAACCGTCTCGGTCGACCTTCCTGAAGTTTATCTGTCACGTCACGGATCGGCCGTACGGACATGTGACCCGACGTGTTTGTGCCGTACAATAATTGAAGAGGCAGAAGATTATAAAGGTGCGCGCTCACTGCCTAATTATGAAGATCGTCTTAAAAATATATTTAACGACTGATTGATACACTGACCTTGCTTTCTGTCAAGGTTGGTTAAATTTTCTTACAACAGAATCAGCACCATTATCGCATCCCCGTTAAACAAATACTCTCTTCTCCAACAACAATTATCGGAATTCGGAAAAGAACTCTTTCGGTGATAAGAACTCTTTTCCTACTATTTTATATATTTATTAGTTTATTTTATTTATTTAATTATTCCTGACAAATCAATCATTACGATTATTTTTTATTCCCTAATTATTTATTTTTAAATTAACACCGTTACATCCTCGTACATCACTCATACATGTCAGCCTTCATACATTCATCACATAAAATATATTAGTTCATATTAGTCTCCACTAGAGAGGCACGAGTCTACTTAATTAGGAGGAAACCTAGGCCGTAGTCGACCGCGCTGGCCTAGTGTGGGTTGGTAGACTTCACACACCCATTTCCTCACGAATTTTCCTTCGCCGTTGAATACATTGGTGTTTATAATATAAATCGTACATGAGTTCGACGTAACCCAGTGATACGGGGCCGGGATCGAACCCACGACCTTTCGATCGTCGCCTTTAACCACTACACCACCATTATATTGTGTACATATGTACTTTATATTATGTATTATTTTCGGTACATTTGTTTTTTTATGTCGTAATAATGTGTTAGTTCTAAGAGTTCTGATGTGTTCTATAATATTGAACTTCTAAGAGGCGTATTTATTATAGGCATGAACTATAAACAGCGCCGCTAAATAGTCTGTGAGGTTCGCGCGCCCGCGTCACCACTCTTTTGTACATGTTATTAGGCGGCTATATCTCGTAATTTGCATATTTCGGCAGTAAAATTAATTCGAAGATTTGCCCGCATCCACCATCTAGACGGGGGCGCTTTCAGGGGGGTGGCTTTTGTAATGTTTTCGGATTTCTGCATCGGGATTTATACGTACCGATAGGTGCTGCGGTCGGATTCGTAAGACGGCGCTCGTACGATCCGATGTCTTTCAATTGACTTGGATTCATGATAAAGTCAATTGTTGTTAGTATATCCTGAATTCTTATCAAACGTGAAGGAAATATAGGATTGTATAAACTTTACAAATACTTCAGCTCTTTCTAAATTACTACGTTTTCGGTCTTTATAGAGATTACTAGCTTTTGCCCGCAGCTCCGCCCGCGTGATTGTCGGTTTTCCGCTACATGGGAAATCCCGACACAATCATAGATTTATATAAAAAGCCTTAGAACCACTTTTTGACATCGCGTACCTTAACGGCGGCTACTAAAACAGGGATTAAGCTGTATCTTCAATTTTACTGGACCGATTTTGATGACACATGCCGCAGTATTTAAGTCTGAATAGTTAACCTTTAAGACTGTAACAGTTTGACCAAAATCTACCGCCTAGTTTTTGTGTGAAGCTCGAACAAACAAACAACCGTCGACGGATTTTGTTTCAGAAGCCCTTAATTAGTGGATCTGAGTAGTTTTTTTTTTAAATGTCTTTGATTTCCAAAATTTGACATTTAACATTTTTTTAATAGTAATAGATGTATATATTACTGTTTTATATATCTATCTTTATTGTATTCTCGTCTACTTCAGATTACACTTGCTGCTGCATCGGCTTCACTGTCTCTGCACCACCCAAAGGTTGACTGCACAAGAGAATGCTCTTGGCATCACAAGTCCACCTTTACATGTATAAACATACATACATACAGTCACGCCGATATCCCATAAGGGTAGGCAGAGGTCATGGTACATACTACATA
>WUAW01007400.1:2615-13308 GCA_017165845.1 Thaumetopoea pityocampa | reverse complement strand
TTAACATATTATTATGATTCATGTTTTTAAATAAATTGTGGCATTCATGGTAGTATTTCTTTATTATCTAATACCTGTATTAAAAATAACTCTATAATATTCTGAAATATCTACATTAATTACTACAAATCGTGTTGAATGTTGCTATTCTGCTGGATTGGGAATAAAGACTTTAATTATAAGTACAAAACCTTCAACTGGTTATCAAACCAAATTTGTCATAAAAGAGTCGCTAAAACTCGCGCTGTATGCATAACGGAAACAAGATAACTATCGAAACACGGACCTCCTTTCATCAGAGAAGGACCAGGCCGTAGTCTACCACGTTGGCCTAATGAGTGTTGATAGATTTCATACGCACTTGTGGGCATACAGGTTTCATCACGAAGTTTTCCTATTCCGCCGAGCACACGGTGCATACAATATAGAGCTACTACATCTACATGTAGTAGCTTATTTGCTCATTTAATTTACACATTGTTAGTTGCTGAATAATTTTAGCTTATCTTGCTATAATAACGTGGTTCATAGACACATACACACAGTTAAGAGGTGACGTCAATATACTGACTGATATGATCCATATCAAATACCTAGCTTGCCTATTGTATGGACATTAGGTTTCCATTTCACAAAACTTATAATAATAATTATTAATAAAATACTACTGCGAAACTGTTTACTTCTGTGTATCATGATGATGATGAAGTGAATTTCTCAATAATGTCATTGAGAAATTTACTTCAAATTATATGTTTTATGAAAATAATGTCATCGATATCGATAAATTGACAAAACAAAACCACAACACAAGTAAATTTAGTGTTGTCTATGGGAGTGTACACGCAAACGTCATAGCACTACTTCTATGCTTGTTATTATTCTGAGCTATGACCAAACAAAACATTCCTTGACCAAAACAATAGAATTAACAATACTGGGAAGTACGAAGGTAGGCCTGGTACGCATGTCATAAGTATACATAATTATGCTCATTTAGATCAATTTTCATCGTCGATCGATTCCAGCATCTAAAAGTACGATTTCGCATATTATTTTAAAAATTTTATCTTTTTAATTCAATAAAATTTTTAAAATAAATTAAGGCTAAAAACATCCTTAATACTGAAGTTTAAAGTTTACTTTGGGTTGCTTCGCTATGTAATTAGTGATGTAGCCAAGTCACGCATTGTTTTTATCGATATCAATTACTGTAACAATATACTTAGACACAAAAATGATGGCTTGTAATACGTTTGGGCACTATTTTAACGTGAAATCACTATTTTGAATATCTAATAATAAAAAATAGTCAACTTTTCATTTACATTAAATCGTGAATGTCAGGTTTCTGCTATATGGAAAATCCCGAATTAATCATAGATTTAAATATGAAAAACTCCGAAAAACCATTTTTACTTGAACTCTAGTACCTTAAAAGTGGCTACTAAAACATAGATAAAGTTTTGTCTTCATTTCCACTTAACCGATTTTGATGAAACATGTCGCAATATTTAAGTTGAAATAGTATCTTTAAAACAGCAATGGTTGGACCGAAATCTGCCCGCCGGTTTTTGCGATAAGCTCGAAGAAACAAAAATCGACGTATTTGGTTTCAGAAGCCTTTATTTAGTCTATCTGAGATTTTTTAAATATCTTTGATATACAAAAATGACTTTTAACAATTTTGTAATAATATAGATTAGGGAAGATATCTATCTATTACGAGATTATCTTTTTCTATTTAGGATATTCCCGACCTTTCCACGCGAGCGTCAGGGTCTGCTTTTTTCAGGGGATATGGCTGTGGGGCGAGCTAAAACGACCGACTACCGTCTGACATCATTCCCTCACTATCCCTGCTACGACTAGTGCCAGGACGACACTAAACGATCTATTATGAGGTTATGTCTAGCTGTAAATATGACTGGGCTGATATGATGATTATAACGACGATTTATATCACCTAACTAATTATATAAATAATATGTATATTTATTTTCTTTGTCCTGTTTATTGTATTAGGCGGTGTTTATTTTATTATTTATTATATTAAGCGGTAGGTAAATAAAGAAATTTAATCAGAGATCCTATATCACGCTGTACGCACTATGCCGCAAAGACAAAAGGTAGGGTAAATTCTCGTGGCAAGAGATATAAAAGGTATCCCAAAAAAATTATTGAACGGGCTGTTCAACAAAATTATGAAAATAGTGGTCCTTGAGGGTCCTGTATAAACAGATACAGCATAAAAAATATCAAAACCTAAGGTGGTAAATAGGTGATATTTAAAGAAAACGAGCTAGCATTTATAAAATATTATATTAACTTATACGCTGAATTTGGATATCCTCTCAAGCTATAAGATTTATAATTATTAATTAAAAATATTTAGATAAATTAAGCGTTACTGAAAACCGGTTTAAAAACAAAATGCCTGAGCTGGATTACGCTAAAAGTTTTTTTAAAAAGGAACTAAGATATCATAGAGTTACAGAATATTAAAAGAATATAACGTTCCATCAATAAACTAATCAAACTGTGTTAAAATCAATTTGGCAGACGTTCTCAACCGAAAACATAAGAAAATAATTAAAAGGGGGACTAAATATATAGAAAGGGGTCATGAAGCACTCAAAAGCACCTATATCAATTAGGATGGCCACCTGCAGCCAAGGAAAATGCTACCTCCTTATGCAGTTTATAAAGCTCAAAACTTATTTGACATATGGACAAAATTTCGCCCAAAAGTAGCTGTGTGGTAGTAACAGTCAACCTGGTTGGTTTGATGTCAATATTTTTGAGAACTGGATGACCACTGCGATATTACCGTTTTTTGAAAACAAATCGAACAAAAAATATTTGATTTGTGATAATTTAACCCCTCACCTGTCAATAAATTTGATAAAAAAAGTTAGGAAAAGGATATACCTTTTTTTAATATAATTAACAGTACTTCTTGATCTCACATAGTTACCTACTATCTAATATAACCTAAGATTAACAAATAAGCGATTGTTTTTAATACTTATTAATATAATAACTTGCAGAAATTTTTATTTAAATATTTAAATACGTGCAAAGTCTGATTTGATAATTACCATTTTGGTTTTATTGGGTATGTTGTTTTTTATTTGACATACGCACGCACTCATACACACAATTCTCTTCCTACGGAACTAATACTTGACAGCCCTAGCATTTTTTCACAATTCACGCCTCTGTTACGTTAGTATCTCTATTTGGTCTGTAGTTGTATTTTTTGATCCCACTTTCTGGGTAAATAGATATCGTCTCTTTTTCCTAATTTACAAAGACTTTATATTTTTTTGCACGGTTTAAGTATGAGCATTTGATAAACTGTAACAAGCAAGACTTACGATATCGCTTTGATATCAACTCGCATGCAAATATAAAAGAAAATCATTATAGAAGTAGTAATTGTGTCTATTCACCCCATTTTACAGAAGTGATTGTCAATTTGGAGGTGGGAATTTGGGGTTTTATGTTCGTCATATTTCATTGGTAATTTAATCCAATAATATATTGGTTATGATTTAGCCTCCATTGTATAAGTGAATACTACTGATAAACATAAAGTATTCTTAGTTACACGTAATGTATTAACATATAGATAAGGTAATAAAGATTATTATTCATCATGGATCCCAAGGAAGTGGTTGAACACTTAGTTGCACTAAAAGTAATGAGGTTAACGAAACCTGCATTGATCAGCCCTAAAATCGTTACCTGTGATTCCAAAGACCTTCCAGGTAACATTTTAAATAATTACCTCAAAGATGACGCAACTTCCGTCACTCAGATGGAAACCCTTGCAGCGGGGCAATTTCTGCTACTTCCCCAGAGCTTTGGTAATATTTATCTTGGTGAAACATTTTCTTGTTACGTTTGCGTACACAATGAAACAAATCAACCTGTGCAAAGTGTCTCCATTAAGGCTGATTTACAGACAAACTCACAGCGGATATTGTTATCAACACAACAAAACCTTTCTCCTACAGTGCTTGACGTGGATGAGACCCTAAGTGATGTCATACACCATGAAGTTAAAGATCTTGGCACACACATACTTGTCTGTGAGGTAACATACTTGTCCAACTACAACACATTGGCCTCATTCCGAAAGTTTTTTAAGTTTGAAGTGATGAAACCTTTAGATGTAAAAACAAAATTTTATAATGCAGAATCAGATGATGTGTATTTAGAAGCTCAAGTACAGAATATAACATCAGGTCCGATTATATTGGAACAAGTCTCATTAGAGAGTTCACAGCAGTTTAATGTGAATTCATTGAATGAAATTGATGATGTTATATCTGTGTTTGGTGATGTAACACTTCTACAACCTCAGGAAAGTTGCCAGTATCTTTACTGTTTAACACCAAGGGAAAATATTTCAAAGGATATTAAATTGTTAGCTGCTGCTAAAAATATAGGAAAATTAGATATTGTCTGGAGATCAAACTTAGGAGAGAAGGGGCGATTACAAACCAGTCAACTACAAAGGATGACTCCTGACTATGGAGACATAAGACTCACATATGAAATGCTACCAAGCAAAGTATCCATTGATGAGCCTTTTGAATTCCAATGTAAAATAGTCAATGCTAGTGACAGAACTTTAGATTTGATACTAAAGTTGCGATCACTTCAAGATTCCTCTCTACTTTGGTGTGGTATCTCTAATAAAACTTTAGGTCCGCTGGAACCTGGGAAATCTATAAATGTTAATTTAACAGCATTGCCTATAAATACTGGTCTACACAACATAGCAGGAGTATCATTGCTTGATCTGTTCTTAAAAAGGACATATGATTATGATGATTTAGCATCTGTTTATGTATACTAGTAAAGATATATGTTTATGTATCTTCATAAAATTATTTTGTCATTATATCTTTTAATTATTCCACTGAACTATTTCCATCCCAAAGAGATTTGTAGAATATAACTATCCTATGGTTTGTTTGTTGTGTTTAATTTAACAGCCTTATTTTTGCAGGTGAAACATTATTTGTCTACTAGGGAGTTAAAGTATAAAAATGAACCATTATTGAATATTCTTCATGCACAATTTTAATGGTTTCTCGAGTGAATCCACTGAGATGAACATTTGTGCTTGTGAATACTAACTTTTTGCAGAACAACAATCATGATACCACATTACAAGATGTTTCCAATAATTATTTAACCCATTGCCAAACACTGACAATTGTGGCCCGAAACACTCAAATGTTTATGACTGCCAGGTGAAACTGAATGTGAGTTGTATATTTGGAAGTGAAACATCACATTTTGCGACAGTATTTTTAAAAAAACAAAACAACGCCTATAATCGTCATTTGATCATCACGTCATTTTTCTCTCCCCAAAGAAAATGACACTTCAGTCAGTTTGTAGTCCCAGCGGGGACTACAAAATTGAAATTTTGGCGGTTGATGCATTTTATGTTGGAAGTATCCACTAAGAAAGGATTTTTGAAAATTTCACCGCTAAAGGGGTAATTAAGAGATGAACGGTTGTATGGAAACCGTTATTTTTAAACTAAGAGGAATGAAAAACATACCTGCATCTGTTTAGAAATAAATGTACATACATGTATAACGGCGTTTTTCAAAATTTTACCTCCAAGTGGGTCAATTAGGGGTTGTAAGTTTATATGGAAAGTTCGTCACTTTTGAAGGTAGAAGCACGAAATTTCATATACCTGCTTCTGGTTAGAAATAACGGCAAACCTCTATATTAGTGACACTGGTTTATTGACTTGAAATAAATTTTAATCGATAGAGGACCCGTGGCTACAGTATATTTTAAAAGTCTTATTTGGGGAAAATTCTTAAAAACACATCGTAATGGACGCCGCCATATTGATTTAGGTACTTACGATTTTACTGTAGTGGTGGGTGTAAAAATCTTCGTTAAGGACAAAATAACAATAAATGACCAAAAATAGGTATATAGACGAGTGAAGCGAGGAGCTTTAGGTTGCTGTAGAAAATGCATGAGTCGAGCGAACGTGCCACGACAGCAGCCGGCGAGTGCCACTAAATAAGTAATTATAAGTGTCGATAGCCCCAAATGGGATTTTTAAAATTTACTACGGCTATGGGATCCTCTATCGATTAAAATTTATTTCAAGTCAATAAGCCGAAGTGTCATTATTATAGAGGTTTACCGAAATAAATGTACACGTATATCGGAGTTTTTTAAAATTTCACCCCTAAGAAGATACATTCATTTAGTAATTTTAGCCCCAAAATGGAACACCGCAAACGTCGTATACAAAGAGGTACTACGGTAATTAAAACTAAAGATTAAAAAACTAAAAATACATTTAAGCCACTCAAAAAATTAAAGGAATAATATCTAGATTTTTCGGTGATTTTTCCCGGGCTGTATCTGTATGGATTTTTTAGAAAATTTTGCCGATTGTGTGACACTGAGCACCTACGGCTTTATCTAGGAACTGGTTCTGAATAATCTGAAGACTTGAGGAAAGTAGGAGAGGCGTGCACAAAGACAATGCTTACGTACGCCATAATTGTATATGGTGCAGTCTCCCTGAAACAAATGTGGCTCGGTCCCGATCCAGCTTGATGTGGTTCTTGAACGACGTCGTAGAATCCAAAGTGACATCTAGATATTTGACCTTTCCTATCCATAAGATAGATTGGCCGAATAGCGCAATTCTAAGAATCATCTAATCGCCGGGGGAGGATGAACCAATTGGAGGGATTTACAGTGCGGCTGCAATCCAGATCATTTGGGATGCATTCCGTAATGTGGTGCACTTGTTGAACGCAAGAGTGTTTGGTTCGAAAGCCAGATATTTTAGCTTAATTTATACCTCGGGCGGAAACAAAGTTTTTAACACGCTAAAAATAATTATGAAAGTAATGTTCGTAGATTTTGACAAAGATTTTTAGGAAATTGATGGGGCGATATCTCGGCCGTTTGAAGACACCTTTGTTGGGTTTGTGAATGCTAATGACATCTACTTTTTCCCACGCACAGAGAAAGGTGGAGTTTGTCATGTCAGCATTGAAAATAACCACTAGAAGATAGAGAAGATTGGCTGGATAGAGTTTAAAAAAATCAGTTTGTCTCCGCCGACGCCTTGTACTTTCATTGATTTCAGATCCTTAATGATCTTTTGTACTTTGGAGATAGTAAACAGTGCGAGCGTATCCACGCGGATTGGAACAAGCTGCGCTCGAACTTGCTGTTTACCAAGTGTAGATAAACAGGATTCATGAGGAGGATGCTAGCAGTGCTCTGACTCTCCAGTGTCAGCAAGGTCTTTGGCCTTTTGTTTATTACCAGATACCAAATTGTTAGGAGCATTTGGACGAATCTCTAGTAGATATGGTACGTCGCGTTGGCGGATGCCATGGTATTCGACTGGTTTTCCCGAAACTCAGAGATAACGCTTTACTTTCATTAAAACTCGCATTCGAATCCAGCTTGACTCGGTAAAATACTTATCGAAGGCGCATATGATGGCATTATTTGTTTCTTAATATCGTCGGGCAATATGAAGCGATGATAATATAACTTTATGATATTAGATGTAGATCAGTGCATATCAGATACCTATTGAGATTGATGCAATACTTTACTCACGCAAAAGTAATGACTGTTATTTCTTAAGTACATATTGAGTGCTGATTGTACCAAATTAAATACCTTTTTTAGTTTCTTAGGCAAACGACTTCTTGCGTATTTATTAGATGTTTCAATCCTGTTTTATTAAAGTGAGTGTAGATATAAATAAAAAAGGTATATGATACGCTTAAATTATAATCTAAGGTGATACGATATCATTATGTCTAGTAGTACTAGTAAGGACTAAATAACTGTAGCCCGCTAACAATGGTTTAACCTAATTTAAAAAATATATGCATCTGTCTCTATCTGTTGTGTACAAGATTTTACCATTTTACACCACAGTGGATTTTTCTATATAATTTGAGCTCGATAAATGAACCCTTTGGCCAATTATAACAACAACTAGTAAATAATTTACAATGATAACGGTGATTTATTAACAAAGAAAATATCATTGTAATAGTATAAACGTTACATACATCTTACTTATTGCAATCATCAAACGACGAAATGTACCCATTGTAGACAGTTTGATTCTGTGATGTGGCCCAATCATGTCCAGTCTAATCAGAACTGCGCTGTTATCACAATTAATTTCTTATTTAAATGTGTGAATGAAGTGTTTTTTATTTATTAAAATATGGCATATCAGACGCTACTTCAAGAATACATGCTCATACCTCCGGTTACAAGAGTTTACACCACTGCTTGTGTTATTACAACTTTAGCTGTTGTAAGTTTCTTTTGGTTATTTTTAAGAATAGTGAATTTCAGCCCTGTCATGCATGACATAAATGAGATAAATATTATTGTATCCAAACTCTTGTATAGCTGTAACATAGAAAACATTGATTAATATTCAAACATTGATTAAACATTGTATAATATTATAGTTCTTTAAGTTTTAAAATTTACGCAAGACGATACTAAATATGAAAGATGCTTTTGTGCTCAGAAGCATTTTGTATTTATCCAGTTTGGTCATAATAATGATAACTCCTATGAGGAGGTGATAACCTATTTAGTAGTTATTCAAGTTGATCACGGTTGACCAATGTTTAATCCATGATACTACTACATGGTATTAGGTATCATCTTGTTTAAACCTGATTTCCATTTTTGAAGATATGTAAAACAGTATCAGCTGATATCTGAATGATACAAGTGGTCCTAGAGTATTGTGGAGGTATCAGCATTTCCAATTCTATGAATATTTCCATAGACCATCTGCTTGTTCATAAAGATTTTAGATTAGATCAAATAGTCAGATAAAGCTTTTAAAAACATTTATGGATTTTCATATGAGTTTTGCCAACTTTCTTATTTTATATTAAAAATCAGATGGTATGAATCAGCAACAGTAATAACAGACATTAACCCTTTAGGTAGGTAGGTGACTATAGACACCCATAGTAGTGAAAGGTAACTAAGCCAGTACATATAATGCTAGGAGGAAGAAGATTTTGTGGACTTTTCCCACTGCTATAATAAATACACTGAGACACCACAGACTGCTGCTGAATACTATCATTAAATATGCTGTAAATATATATCTATACTCATTATAAAGAAGTGAAATTTATTTGTATGTGGGGGTTAATCTCCAGGGGTCAATTAATAATCCAATTTTAATTTTTTTTTCACTGGGATAAAGCTATATTATTCCCAAGTGCTAAAGGCTATTAAATATGTTTATATCATGCATATTAGCCAAGCTAACGCAAAGTTTGTCTAGCAAGTTGAAAATAAATACCTCTTAAATTGAATTATTTCCATGTGCTGCTTAAACAATCATCATGCTTAAAATCCACTATCTTTGGAGTACCCTGCTTAGTAGTAGGATATTTATGGATTGTAATGAACTAAAGATTTCAATTAAAAGCTTTAATTGATTAAAACATAATTATGATATTTTTATTTCAAAACAAGGAGAGTTTTTGTAAAAATTACACATGAACAAAGTTGTGTAAAAAAGCTAGTTATATATTTATTTGTGGAGCAACCTAACTGAACATTGCAACTTGCAAGATTGCATTAATTGTTGAAGAAGTCACCATTTAAAAATCTACAAAAGCTCCAGGAACAGTCCTCACTCCTGATCTTTGAGCAATAGGTATCCAGATTGTAGAATATACTCATAGAAACAAATACATTCATTCACAATACAAAATATCAAGGTGTTTAAGAACTGACTGGAACCTAATCTCCAAATGTTATAAAATCTAAAAATCATTAGCGGGATACAGACATTTATCAATTAAATAATAATAATAATGTAATTTTATTTCATGTAATGTGTATTGTTTTGTTCCAGCAACTAGATCTCGTCTCACCATTTCAATTGTACTTCAATCCAAATATAATTTTGACGAAATACCAATTTTGGAGACTGATAACTACATTCCTGTTTTTTGGGAATTTAGGGTTTAATTTCTTTTTCAACATGATATTTACATACAGATACTGCAGAATGCTCGAAGAAGGTTCTTTTAGAGGAAGAACCGCTGATTTCATTGTGATGTTCATTTTTGGAGGTGTTCTCACCATTGTATCCTTTACATTCCAAATGTTGACTCATTAGTGTAGCAGAAGAACATATTTGTGATGGTAATGTGTGTGTTTATCAGCTTAAAAAAAAAGATACGGAAAAAAGAGAATATATTAAAAAGAGAATACCTATGCATATATGTTTTACATTACAACTATAATAAAACTAATTAAAAGTTGATTAATTGTGTTTACTAAATTACTTTTTCATTTATTAGTCAGCATACTAACATGAATAAGCTTCGAATGTATAAATCTATCATTGATTATATATTATATATTTCTTCAGTTGTAGTAGTTGTAGTGCATTGGTGGTGTAGTGGTTTCAAACACGGCCTATGATCGAAGAGTCGTGGGTTCGATCCCGATCCCATACCACGGAGTTATAATATGTAATTCATGTACAGTCTACATTGTAGACACCAATGTACTTAATGGAGAAGGAAAACTTCGTGAGGAAACCTGCATGCTCGCATGGGTATGTGAAGTCTACCAACCCCGCACTAGGCCAGCGCGG
>WUAW01007398.1:6375-17431 GCA_017165845.1 Thaumetopoea pityocampa | reverse complement strand
TCAAAGTAAGAAGAACGAAATTTAACATACCCGCTTCTGGTAAGAAATAAATGTACACGTATGTCGGCGTTTTTCAAACTTTCACCCCTAAGGGGGTGAATTAGGGGTTGTAAGTTTATATGGGAAGTTCGTCACTCTTGAAGGTAGAAGCACGAAATTTCATATACCTGCTTCTGGTTAGTAATAAATGTACACGTATGTCGGCGTTGTTCAAAATTTCACCCCTAAGGGGGTGAATTGACTTATTTATTTTAGCCCCAAAATGGAACAACCCAAACGTCGTTTACAATGAAATAGTACGGTAATTAAAAATAAAGATTAAAAAACTAAAACACGCGAGCGAAGCCGCAGGGAACAGCTAGTAATACATATAATTAATTATACTATGATTGATATAATTATTTATGATAATTATTTATGATGGTAGCAGGTGGAAAGAAGTTGTCTCTGCCTACCCCAAAGGGAAGGAGGCGTGACTGTATGTATGTATGTAGTATATACTATGGTCTCCGCCTACCCTTATGGGATATCGGCGTGAGTGTATGTATGTATGTATATATTCCCGAAATCCCATCATGTATATTAATTATATTACTCATTAGTTACTTCTTTTGATTAAGTGTGTATGTATGTGTATGCTAAGAACACTATTTATTTTAAGTATTATTATTATTTATTTTAATATATTTAATAATTAATTGCGGAATTCTATCACAATATTATGAACGTACAATCCTGTCCATACAAAGGTTGTCGGGAAGAATTTGTCGTTTTGCCAACCACCCTGTGTATACTTTACGTCAGAGGTCATTAAATTTTTTAGTCTTGTAGACCGCTCGTTGTTTTTCACTTTTGGGTGGACCCCCAAAGCGTAGTTATTATAATTTTTTTTGTAAATTTTTAACTTCAAATGTGTTTTTGACAGTTGGCGTGGACCCCTTGCACGTCATTGTCGACACCTGGGGATCAACAAAGACCACTTTGGGTACCAATGCTTTACGTAATAAAAATATAATAGTTTATTAAATGTGTTAAAATTGGTGTGCAATAAAACTGTATTCTATTCTATTACAATTCGAGTACATAAAAATTAAAAGAAATCGCTTTCAGGCCATCTAAAACCTGAACTTAATTCCCGTGAGCCCATCGGATCGGTCCAATCCTCATATTTTCAATAATTAATGAGGCGTACCTACTTGTACCAATCTTCGAGGAGTTCTTTTTCCGATTCTGTGCATAATCAAGGAACTTTTAAATGTTTTTCTAAAGGCAGAATTCTCTATTCGACTTCGTGGAATATTCTTAATTTTATTTATTATTTAAATAAATGATTTTTGATCGGGAATGCAAAAAAGCTATTGAATTGAAACATGACATCATTTTTATTTAAAACCAAAGTTTATTGTTTATAAAAAATGTTCTATTAAGATAACACTTTTTGATATTTGAATACATTACAGAGGCAGTAAGATTATATTCATTTTGAAACAATGTGTGCAACATGAGATTATTTTCTTAATAAAATATCTGCAAATACTCCACTGCTACAATCGTTTCCCCACAATTGTTCCTTTTTAACTAGATTTTGAACGACATTTTGATAGAGACGCGAAGAAAATTTGTTAGATATTTTACTTAAAAAAAAATATCTTGTTGCATATTTTGTTTGGAAAAAACTGCGGCTGACTCAAAGTAATATAGATTTATTTAAAAGTTAAATTTTGCGATTTTAATGGAATAGACAAAATAGAGATAATTAAAGAACTTGCATAAAACTAGATAATTGATTAATCAAAAAAACTTGCACTAGATAATTGATTAATCAAAAAGTTAATATTTAATTCAGTTAATTATTTATGTTATACAGTAACCATTCGAATGGCTCGTCAGCTTTTAAACTCTCAAACTGACATAAGTGTAAAGATCTTGGGGGTTTAATATGAATTCTATGGTGAACTGAAGGAAATGTCGCTACAGTATTATGGATAGTAAATTATATAATAAAAAAGGGTCTGTGGATTTAAGTATGATAGAGTGAAAAAAAAATTAATGTAATGTACAATGTTTTGCTTGCTAGCAAGCGCAGTGTGGGACGGCCACCTACGAGATGAAACGACGACCTGGTGAGGAGCGCTGGGTCTCGCTGGATGTAGGTGGCAATGGACCGGTCGCGCTGGAGTTTGATTAGAGAGGCCTATGTTTAGCAGTGGGCAGCTACGGGCTGAAATGATGATGATGATAGTGTTTTGCGCCTCTTGCTGTGTGGCACCGTCATGGTAATAGCGTCATCCCATCTCTTTCAGTGGATGCTGTAGGAACCAGCTAAGGGTAATGTACCAAGGTAATGGACAGCAGTGTAATCCTGTTATTCAATCAAATTACAGCAGTCTCCAAAATACCTGCCAAGCGTGGGGATCATGTGAAATTCCTCCCTTTTAACTGCACTGACTGCACGGATAGCGCAGTGGTTTAAACGTCCACTGCGCTGTCGAATGTTGTGGGTTCGATCCCCACATAGGACGACAACTTTGTGTAAACCACAAATTGTTGTTCTCAGTCTGGGTGTTCTGTGTTTCCGTTAATTGAATGTTTGTAAAGTCCCCGCGACACAGGAATTAATCCTAATGCGGGAGTTGTCTTAAAAAAAAATTAAAAAAAAATTTAAGGGGGAGATCTATATTTAGCAGTGGACTTTGACGAGCTGGTGATGAGGAGAATATTTAATTTAAAACATAAAAAAATGAAGCAATATCGTAATACAAATTATATTTAGACAAGTTTTTTTTTCATTTAAGTAAAGAAGATATCAGCTAAACTGGTTGGATTCTGATTTTTTACGTAGCAACCAACTTATCTATAAAACGCTCATACGATTGTATTTACGTCCGTAACTACCCTCAGGTTACGTGAAGGGTAGCCCATCCAAGAATTGTTTCAGAGTTAATTTAAGATTAAAAGGGAATAAAGGTGCACGGTAAGTTAACTCACCTCGGTTGAGCCAACTTCTTTATTAAGTGGACCTACCAGTTTCAACATTAATTTCGTATGAATGGGCTCAACAATCGAAAGATGTAGACGGTTCACAGCCGGTCGGTGTGGCGATCATAAGAGCCTATATTAAGCAATGGGTATCTCATGATGGAATTAACTTTGGATCATATTAATATTTAACAGAATTCAATTCAATTCATTCATTATTTGCTTAACATAGGTAGTAAGAACAAGATGGATTTTGTTTTAAAGTTCACTATGTTATGCCAACCTGCAGTGGCGTACAAATATTTACAAACATTATTAAATATTATAAAATTATTATGTTACTATTACCATAGTTATACATATTTACATCAGACCCACACTGCCTGTCAGCTCCTTTGCCATTATTATTATTCTGTATTATTATTTGCTATGAAATTTTAATTAAACTTATATTTATTTATCCAGGTTGATTTCACCCTAGCCAGTTTTAGAAGATTAAATATAAAATATGTTTTGAATGGTTGAACCTTTAAGTAAACAGGTTAGATATTAATTATAAACGAATTTTATGTACAAGTCATAAAGACCTAGCTAAGAAACTAATACTCTCCATATTATTACTTGTAATATTAATATAATATTAATAATTATAATATTTTGGATACTCAGATACGTTTATCTAGACCCAAACTAGTATTCCCTGTATCTTGAATACTAGATACAGATATACATACATACTATATATAGACAAACATCTCCTAACTCGGATACAAACATTTGTGTTCACCACACAAAGTTTCCTCCTACCGGGATTCGAATGCGGGAGTCATTGACAGAAAAAGTAGGGTCGCTGGCTCTCATTATCATCATCATATCAGCCCACAGACGTTCACTGCTGGACATAGACCTCCTCTAATGTCTGCATCCACCGATTGCCCGCGACCTTTATCAGGTCATCGGTCCTTTAGTCTACCCGTATTACGCTTTCCGGTTCGGGGTCGCCACTCCTGCACTTTAAGACCCCAACGTCCATCGGTTCTACGAGCTATGTGCCCCGCTCACTTTCACTTCAGTTTTGAAATCCTTTGAGCCACGTCAGTGACTCTAGTAGTCCTGCGGTTCATCTCATTACGTATCCTGTCTCGCAGGGAAATTCCGAGCATAGCTCTTTCCATTGCTCGCTGCGTGACCTTGAGTTTTCTTACGAGGCCCATAGTCAGTGGCCATGTTTCAGATCCATAGATCATCACTGGCAATACGCATTGATTGAATACCATAGTCTTAAGGCATTGTGGTATTTTTGACCATAAGATGTCACTCAGTTTCCCGAACGCTGCGCAGCAGAGTTGGATTCAGCGACTGACCTCTTTCTCGAAATTGGATTTACCTAGCTGCATAGCGTGTCCCAGATATACGTATTCCGTTACGACTTCGTGAATAGAGTTCTCTAAGGCTACTGAGTGGAGCGGAACGAGAGCATTAACCATGACATTGGTTTTACCCATATTCATTCTTAAGCCCACCTGTTAAGCATAATACTCCAAGACCTCAATAGAGCTTTCTATTGAGGTCTTGGAGCATTATGCTCAAGTTTGTTAGCGATTCTACCATGAGTACTATATCATCGGCAAACCGAAGATGAGTGATGTACTCGCCATTGATATTGATGCCTAGTTCGTTCCAATCCAGAAGCTTACAGACATCTTCCAGCGCGACTGTAAACAATTTCGGAGAAATAACGTTTCCTTGTCTTACGCTGTGCTGCAATCGTTTTGAACGTTGGTTTTGAACTTTGGTCCTGTACACGAACTGACATGGTGGCGTTTTCGTACAGACTCTCCAATACTTCGATGTACCGATAATCAATACGTCAACGCTGAAGAGACTGAAGCGCTGCCCAAGTTTCCACCGTATCGAAGGCCTTCTCATAGTTCATAAACACTAGGCATAAAGGCAGATTATACTCCTCTGTCTTCTGTATAATCTACCGTTGCGTATGTATTTGATCTATGGTACTGAAACCTTTTCGGAAACCGGCTTGTTCGGGAGGCTGGAAGTTGTCAAGCCTGTGGTCGAGAGGGTTCGTGATGATTTTCGAAAACGACTTATAGGAGCGAAATTGCCCTTTAGTTCTTCAAGAAGGCGTTATCGCCTTTCTTGAAGAACAACACAATTAAAGTTCTATTAATCAGTCGTCATAATTCCATCATATTATTAGAATTCCGATTCGTATTACTGACTACTGTTAAAATTTTAATGTTTTAGGTCATTATATTTACAATCTCTGTAGGTTATTTATTCCTTGACATTATGTTGTTCCCTCTGAGGATTCATGAAGTGAAAAGGAATAAATATCTGTTATAATAAGCGTTACGTCAGCTCCCAACAAGCCAGTATCTACCTCATTATATATTTTTTACAGCCATCGTTCTCAATGGATGAGATTACTTGGCATTCCTAATAAACTGACATTTAAGTAAAAATATCTCGGAGTAAAGTGGAAGGTACCTTCACGGAGGAATGGCGCCGACAACTTGACAACGGGTGATATTGAATTAAAATTGATGAGCGGGAATTTGTTTGAGCATCGTGATTACAACAAGAAGCCATAAATCATGTCCGCTGTAAATGTTTCGCGTTCTTATAAATTTCAGAATGGCTTGAAGGCGAAATTGAGTCTGGTTTAAGCACTACCTTCACAAAATAAAATGAATTCTGCACGCAGTGGGCGCGGTCTTGTCGTAAATCAATTTATCAGCTTTATACTTTATCGGCTTAAGGCGTAATAAAAATATTCACATACTTGTTAGCTTTGAAATGCGTGTTTAAAAAATGTACTACAAAATAATAATAATAATATATTCTGGACACTTTTTCACACACATTGATCTAGTCCCAAAAAAAAAATTAAAAAATAAAATTATCCTCTCTCAACCTAAGTTTATTTTAAAAATTATGAATTTACAGTTTTGTTTAAAGTTTGTGCGGTGTTTGTTACGCGTTCTACGAGTGTTGTTATTATTTATGTAATATAATGTAAATAAGTACATAGGCAACAAAATTTTTATAAATTGCTGAAAATAACAGCGAATATGCAGCGTCTAGGCAATATTCATATAGGATTAATGGCATTGAGGAGAGTCATTTTGTAAATATTGTATTTTAGATAAAAAAAAAGAAAAAAATAAAGAAAACAACACACAAAGAGTTTGCCTCTCATCATTAACCTGTGGAGACCTACTGCTGGGCACAGGCCTCCTTTTTGAAAACAAGGATTTTCCTTCAGTTAGCGCTAATTACACTCGGTAGTTTGTGTCGAGCAACTCGATCGGCTGCTCAGTCAACTGAATTTAGTTTCAACCAGTATATAGTTTGTGAAGTGCCAAATAGTCTCGATTTTTACCACTATTTTTTTTGCTCCAAATTGCACTTTTTCAGATGTCACCAAACTAGATGTCAACCAAATTTCTGCCACCTGATTTCAAATATTAGTCTATTAGCGTCAATATTTCAAGTGGTGCTTTTTCATACACCCTTTGATTGTTCATCATCATCACCACTACCACTTGAAACTCCGCTACTGAACATGGGCCTTTCTCCTTAAAAAGGAGGGATTTGTCTTAACCTCCTCGCTTGATAACCGTCTTGGAGGTTGCTGTAGATTTTGATTGAATAAAAAGATATCGCTACTGCCCGTTCATTATCATCATCCCCAGTCCATATCGTCCCCACTATAGGGGCACGGACCTCTCCTGATCAGGAGGGGATTAGGCCGTAGAGTACCGCGTTGGCCTAGTGCGGGTTGGTAGACTTCACACCCATGCGGGCATGCAGGTCTCCTCACAAAGTTTTCCTTCTCCGTTAAGTACATTGGTGTCTATGACACTCAATGTAGACCGTACATGAATTACAAAATTGCCCGTTATCTTCGTACATTCCTTAGCTGGTTTTCACACCATCCACAGAGATGGAGTGATGCTATCATTACGCCTGTACCACACAGTAACGTTGATTATTATTACGTTTACTTATTTCAATCTCTTTTAAACTCGAGAGATGACAGCGTGGGTTTTCAGTTCACATATGACTCGCAATCGTCATCACTAAGTAGATAATTTCATAAGGAAATTATATGTGTGGCAATACATTCGGGTCACATATATAATTTACTACTTCGCTAGTATCTTGAAAACTGACCAAATGTGTGTAGCTATAAAAAATATGAAAGGTTAAGGCGGTAGACCTTTAAGTGTCCCATAACGCTGCTAGGTTCTAGATGGGCAATGTGAGTATTACTTCGCAATAAAAGGCATAGAAGGCATAAATAAGGTATTTGAGTAATAAAGCATCGATATTGATTTTACGACTGGTTGGTCTATTGGCTGCCCCTGCTATCTGCACCAACTGAACCGGGGTTCGAACCTGCTAGGGATGAACTTTGTGTGATGAGCGCCAATGTTTGTACCCGAGTCATGGCTATTTATCTATATTTTTGTATTTGTATTTATCTATATAAGTAAGTATACAGCAGTTTAATACCCAAGACACAGGGAATCTTAACTTTAGGCTAAATTAATATATTTGAGAAAAAAATGTATCTCAAAACAAACTGTATCCCCCAGAAACCAAACCAAAATGTATCCCCTTCTGATCGGAGGAGGTCCGTGCCCCTGTAGTGGGGACGATATGGACTGGGGAAGATGATGATGTATCCACAATATATTACTATCATTAGTATCGAACAGTATCTCTTGTCCATATCCATACCTACAATTCCGTTGTCCATATATATGATATAAATGACATAAAAATGTTTATATTTTATGCATCGAAGTCGTATACCTTAGTAAGAAATGTAACTTTGTCAAATAAATAAGTCACTGAAATCTGAGAAGGTAATAACATCCGAGAACCCTTTCGTATACTAAGCAATAATTTAAAAAAGCGTGAAACGGCCTATCAGGCTAGTAAATAATAGGTGATGTATGAGTTGTCGGAAATATTGTAATGAATTAACGCATGCGGCGATTAATTAAATTGGGTGACATTTATTGAACGTGTTTATAATTTGTTTTATGATTGAACAGAATTGTGGAATGAGTAAAATAATCACGGAGTCATAAATATATTAGCTTTTGTCCGCAGCTCCGCCTGCGTGAATGTCGATTTTCTGCCACATGGGAAATCCGAAAAAAAAGCATAGAACCACTTTTACTTGACCTCTCGTACATTAAGGGTGGCTACTAATATAGGGATCAAGCTGTATCTTCAATTCTACTGGACCGATTTTGATGAAACATACCACAGTATTTAAGTCGGAATAGTACCTTTAAGACTGTAATAGTTTCACTAAAATCTACCCGCTGGTTTTTGCGTGAAGCCTAAACAAACAAACATGACGGATTTGGTTTCTGAAGCCCTTAATTAGTCGATCCGAGTCATTTTTTTTAAGTACCTTCAATGTTGAAAATTTGACATTTTACAATTTTATAATAGTATATATAGAAAATGCTCATCAGTATGACATGAAATTTTTACTTTCGTTTGTGTTTTAGTTAATACTCGAGAAACCCTTCATGTGGTCAACTTTTCACATTTTAAGGTATGAGAAATTTTTTTGAACAATTCAGTTAAAATTCACTTAAATTAACTCATAGTTAAAATGAACTGAATTGTTCTAAAAACTTTCTCAACCAACTTAACATATTCTTAAAAGAAATTGGTGACAGATTTTTTTAAATTTCTTTTGACACTGGCTACTTTTAAATTTGGAATTCAAATTAAACTATATTCCTATAACTTAAAGTACCTATCTGATTTCAGAAATTTATTAAGGATCTATATTATGCTCCATGGTTTAAATATCTGTTTCTGCAGTATCTGCAGACTACATCATTAGATAGATTCATCTTGCTCAGATCATCTTTAGTGGCATAACGGCTGGTATATGCCCTTGTTAGCTGCCTTAATTGGGTACTAATTGAAGGTAAACTGCTTATGCAGAGCGTCTACGATTACAGTCGAGTCACGAAATTTCGAACAAATTCCTTCGCACAGCTTCTTACCTGCCACATCGAACAAACTTTTTTATTACTTGGCAACTAGTACACAGCGAGCTACGACGCGTAAGTAATTTGGTTCCCGTGCATACACAGTCAGAATATTCAGCACTCGTCCAATGATGTATGCCTCGCTTCGTTCATACCGTCAGTTTGTAGAGTGCAATATTTATAACATGAAACTTTGTGAACAACATATGTTATTAAAATTGTTATATTTTTATGGACAACACATGAAATGAGTTTCCAATATATCGACCCTGTTGCAAGCACCATATTCACAGATGAACTGAATATAGAATGAAGGTACTATTGAAAACAATACAATTTGTTATTATGATATTTCTTCAAGTTTCATTTTTCAAGCTGTTCAGATGTCGATGCTCTGATGAACATACTTTCTCTGCTTCATCCTAATAATCCTAAACTAAGTCGGAGTCTGATGTCATTGGTTGCAGAGCGTATTGAGAAGACCGATACCCATGTGACGTCATCCTCGCAGTTCCTACAATCACTCGTGGAGGCAGCGCGCCGCGTTCGGCGCGTTCTCACAGAAGGAATTAAGGAGCTGGGCTCCTTGCATTCAAGTCGAGGTCACGGACCCAAGCCGGCAAAGAGGCTACAGAAGGACGCGTGCAGGTTTTAGTGGGTGCGAGCCGCACATATCCGTTGTGCTGTGTTCTCGGCACCGCGGTATGCGTCAGGAATTTACTGCACGAAAAAAAGTTCCTACGATCCCTGTGACGCTTATTGTTCTTCAGACATCAGACGAGACTGTTTTTTGTACTTTCAAAAACAAGGAGATTAAGTCTAAATTAGATTTTAACCGACCATTATCACGGCTGCGGTTTCCATCGCAATGTAACATTTTGAAATGAAAGCTTTTATGCAAGTGATGATTCATCATCGTCATCACCAATACGGGATAAGTACACTGCTGGATATAGGCCTCCTCCATACATAGGCTCTCCTATTTGTGATAATCGCCAGGCTTGGCAGGCATCTTGGAGTTTGCAGTAAATTTTGATTGAATAATAGGATAACACTGCTGACTATTACAGTGATACACCCCTCAGATGGTTCTCACAGCATCCACGTATTAATGATGTTTTAGTCATTAACATTTGCAGTTTGCAGAGATAGGTAGAACCCCAGGACACTTTCTAGAACTGTTTGTAATGAACTATTTTGGTCAAGTTATCATTTGTAAGGTGACTAACAAAATACATTAAGTACGTAATGCTGTATCAAGCATGTATGCAAGTTCTATTCAATGTATATAGACTAATAAAATATTGTACAAAGAATTAGTTTACATTTAAATTTATTCTGATTTATAATAGATTGACGTTAGTCAATAAAGTGAATTGCTAAACAAATCCAAAATCTGTTGCGCAAAGTTGCGTGTTGGCACAAATTGAAGCCTATTTGCTAAATTCACGGTTACTAAGTGTACGATAAATATCTGTAGGCAAGGGTATCATCAATTCAATAAGTGAAAAGCTTCGCCGATAGACAGTAAATAGGGCCTAATCGTTATTGAAAATCGCGGCAGAAGAGAGAATACATGATTGAAAGTAATAACGTCTTCCATTTTAATCATGATTTTCCTGAGGGGAGCGGTGAAAAATTGCAGAACCGAATCACGATTGCGGACGTGAGAAAGTAATCAGAATTTATTATTCTGCTCTTCAATTGTTACTTACAAATCGAATATTAGATTCAATTGTGCAATACTTTGGTTATCATTTTGAATCGGTTGACATTAACATTCATTGGAAACACAGCGTCAGAATACGAAGACTCATAAATAATACACTGTAGGAAAAAATTGATAGTGTTCTGTTTTAAGCCAATTCTATTTCAAAATATCTCGTGAACTAAGCGACGTATGGTTAGAACGACAGTGAGGAAAACAGCGCAAACATTGAAAACCGTAAATGATTAAGCAGATAGAAATACAGTCACCGCTAAATAGCGATACAATCGTATTTATCTATTATACCGTGAGAAGATAT
>WUAW01007391.1:32989-46504 GCA_017165845.1 Thaumetopoea pityocampa | reverse complement strand
CTCTCCACTTTCTATAAGTTTATTCACTACAAAGAGCACCTACTCTTTGAACTGACTTTTACACTATTAATATCTTCTAATGTATTTACATTATATATGTGTAGTGTGTATTAGTGAATATATTTATATTCACTCTTATGTAATGTATGTTATGTATATTTTACCTACCCATCTTACAAACCACTTAGCGTCTACCCTATAACTTAAATATTATAATATTATAATAAGTTGATGGGCAAGAGCTATAGCATTATCCTGTGATCCAGTATCTTCATTGAATCCAGGACAAGAGACTTGAACACCAGACGTAGGATGGTAAAATAATGGTGTGACGCGATATGTGGAATGTTTAACACGATGTTTACTGACTAAACGAATATAGATGGGTATTGTATGGATATTGCTAGGTATTGTTTAATTACTGGTACATTAAATGTTGCGGTGTGGCGCCGGCAGAATAATAGCGTCACTCCATCTTATCCTCGCGGGTGCTGCAAGAACCAGCCCAGGGATGTGCCGGGTTAATTAGCAACAGCGTGATCCTGTTATTGTTGATTTAACATATTTTAAACAAATGAAATAAATTAAAATACACCATTATTAAGTATAAATACAAATTAATGGACAGCAATGTTATCCTGTCATTCAATAAAAACTTACTGCGGTCTCTAAAAACGCCTGTCATCGCCAATGGCAACGCCGTTATACAAAATACAAAAAAAAAACAAAAAAAAAATAATTTATTTGGACAAGAACAATAAATAGAAGAGATATTAACGACCGGACGAACAATGGATTATTTTACAATCGTAACACCGTGTTTATCTCACTACGCGCCTGACCGGAGAGGCCTGAAGATTTTTTTTTATAAATCTATGGCCGTTTCGGGATTTCCCATGTTGCGGAAAACCGACATTCACGTGGGCGGTGGGCAAAAGCTAGTTGTACAATAAAACATCCGTGTGGCGGAAATGGATAAATATTCTATTCTGTTTAAGATACGAGAAATACCGCAACTCGCATTAGTGACTCTCATCTTCGGCGCATCGCTTCCGCGCCGCAATGTCGCCGTCGGGTGTTTGTTTTGTTGACGTGACAACCCTTTGAGTGACGTGTTTACTTGTCGCTTGACGTGAACTATTTGGGATAATCGACTCGAGGTAATCGGATATCGACGGAGTGAACACGTCTGCGGGACGTTCTGGGATAGGGCGTGTGGTCGGCGCCGGAGCACACATATCTAAATCAATCATTAATCGTATAAATAAAACGTTTGATACGCGAACGGAGCCATTTTGAGACGACATTATTCGATGTTCCATACGTGCATACTCTTGTTCAACTATTTTTTTTTTCGTTACAAAAATTGTATATTGTATAGAACACAAAAGTACGATTAACAAAAACTGGGGCTTCAAACAAAGTAACACATTCCGCTCAAATTTCGCATTTTCTCAAATAAAATAAAAATATGACAGATCCAGAGAAATTTTACATAATGTATTATATTATATTATGATTACATGATTTATGATTACATAGTGACTATTAATCCACAAAATAGCATTAACTGTATAGTTGGCATAGTTCCTAATAATTACCATTCTCAAATAATCTACCTCCTATACTATTATAAATTTGTTAAATATCATATTTACAAAAATCAAAGATATTTAAAAACAAACTACTCACATCGACTAATTAAGGACTTCTGAAACCAAATCCGTCGATGTTTGTTTGTTCGTTCGTTCGGGCTTCAGACAAAAACCACCGGATAGATTCTGGTCAAACTATTACATTTTTAAAGATACTATTCCCACTTAAATACTGCAGCATGTTTGAACAAAATCGATTCCGTAAAATTGAAGATACAGCTTGATCCCTGTTTTAGTAGCCACCGTTAAGGTACGAGAGGTCAAGTAAAAGTGATATAGGCTTTTTATATAAATTTGTGATTGTATATTAATATTATATAATAAAAGCTAGTATTATTATATATTCGATTCCACGTGACTTATGTACTTACTGCGACCATTCAACTGCGCAGCTATTCTTCAACCTCGACGACAAACTCATAAACAGGTCTGCCTTATCTGCACTCTGCAGTGGGATTCTAATCATGGTGAACTCTCTCCACAGTCTGTAAGCGTTTTGGGGAACGCAGTGAATACTTCTTGAGTAGCAGTACAAGCTTAGTAGCAGTACATGTACCTTGATGTTTCTCTCAATAGATTCTAATAATTTTATTAATATGATGATGAAAGCGTCACTCGGCAGTGGTTTCATATCGTTTACTAGATCGTCTGTGGAAAGGAATATTGACCAAGGGTTTTATTGTATATTGTGTTGTACACGAAATTCAATGATGTGTTCTGAATACACGGGTTTTTGAGTGACTCTTGATTTTTCAACTTCATTTGATTTCTTGATGTTTCACAATTATTTGGCATACAATTATAAATATATCATTAATAAAGAAAATTTCGAATCGATCTCCTTTAAATTTATTATAATATTATTTGTTATCCGTCGATATAGCGAGATGAAGAATGACCCATGATGACGTTGATGATTAAGTCACCAGCTATAAAGGTCGAAGTGTGGTAGTATCGGATAAGGGGAGATCTTCCGACCAGACCGGTGTTAGTCTGGCGGGGCCTGCCACCGCCCCAACGTTTGATGTCGGGACGTTGTATATACGTTAAGTCGCTATCAAACTTCATGCGCGTGATTCAGACTTCTATCGTCGTCAGTCAAGATCTGCGCCATCTATCTATTGAGGATACATTGTACTATCTAGTGGAATAGACCGCAAAAGCCGATATTTAGGTATAACCGGACCGATTTGTAATAAACCAACAAACTATATTTCACAATATTCACATCAGTAATGATCACTTCCACTTTAATATCTAATCTATAATGAAATCTGCATGCATAATGCGAGGTGGTAACTCAGCGCGGCGAGGCTGCGCGCGCTGTCCCCCCCGCTCGCCTCACGTGCGACGCGCGGAGGGGAGAGTGCCCACGCGCACCCATTGTGCACCACCCACACGGCGCTGAGCGCCAGACTTTACATACGGTGACCGATTAGTACAGTGATGGTGACCATACTTTCTGTGCCAGTGTATTCCGGATTCGAATCCTGCTAGAGACAAACTGTGTCATGAGTATGAATGTTGGTATTTGAGTCATGGACATATTTATCTATTTCATTATCAGCCTATGGCAATCCACTGCTGGAGGTTAGCCTGTCTTCGGCTGCACGCGTCCAGTAGCTGCCAGCCACTTCCCGCAGATAGTCGCTCCATCTAGCCGGGTGCGTCTCACACTACGTTTACCCAAACGCGGTTTCCGCTGCAGAACTCGCATGCTCCAACGATTGTCTCCTCTGTGACAAATAAGTTACATCTCTAGTGATTTGTACATGTTCATAGGCTACAACAGCCATTCATCGTCATGTGGTTTAAAAGCCTGTGGGCTACGTGCATGATAAAAAATACTTTGAGACATCATCGTTGAATATTAGCGTTTGAATTGTTCGCCGAGTTTTGGCGGCAACCAAAGATAAAACAAAATTTCAAGTGAGTGAAGCCTCACTTGAAATTTTATTTTATCGTTTTATATTGGTTTATTGTGATATTTAATATGTAAATTTTGTGTTGTTTTGTGTATTAATCGTCAATGATCGTGAACAATGTTGAAACATTGGAATAGAACTGTGACTAACGAAGCAGTGACCGTATTTTTTTTCAAGACAGTAGATTTGCGGAGACTCATGCTCAGTCAATATAGTATTGCTCGAATTGACTTCAAAACTCCCAAGAAGCGACAAAATGAGATACATCAGAATTTTATTGACTTATGAAAATAATATAACTTGGACACACTAGCCCATACAGCTTAGAACCGTTTGCCTTCCCTTTATAAGGGAAAACTTGAAAAAAAATTGAATCGGTCAAAACTAACAAAAAAAATTGTCCTTCTTTATAAGTCTTAGTAATATTATAAATAATAATCTTACTATAAATACAAAATTTTGTATGGATATTTGAATGTTTATTACTCAGTCACGACGAAATAGGTCATTTCCTGGATTGAGACAGGATACTTGTTATCCCGTTAATACGTTCCCATAGGATAGTAGTTAAATTTTAATGTTATTTTAATTTTCACACGAGTAAAACCGCGTGCAGGAACCAGTGTTGAATAAAATTTTCATATAAAACATCGTTCACATAAACAAAATCTTAAAACTCCTCATACGAAACATGTGAAACCAGAATATTGACTAAACATGGCTATTTGAACGTCATACAAGCTGAAATTTTGCATATCGTTCTGTGAATTTGAATAGAGTTTAATAGACTAATGAAATTACTGTTAATAATTAAGTTATTGTCAGGTTATCAAATTTTTGATTCATATTATTCATTGCGAACATAGTTAATTCCAGGTGTTAGAATATATTTAAATCACAACAGCTATATTCATCCAAATTGGCGTGAAAAATTATGGTTAAAAATTATAACATAAAAATAAATCATTCTACAAATTATATTAATATGTTACAAAATTAAGTCATATAATAATAACAGTAACTTAAAAAGTCAAAGACTAGGTAAGGGGCTATTGTCAAAGGGCACGTTTTCACTAATTACAACTTGTCAGCAAAATAATTACTTAAGCCCTTAACGCACAGAATTTTTGAAAAAAAAACAGACAAACAATCAGTTTTTTATGTAAAAAAGAAAAAAATAAGCAATGTCCAACCAAATCCATTTTTTACCGCTTCTGATTCAACTTTTCTTTTGGTGGACAATTTTAATATACTGCGCTTTTGTTCCATGGAAAAAGGCTATATTTTATGGTTGAATAAATAAGTGTTATAGCTTACAGTCCTATATAAATGATAAATATCAATAAAAAAAAAAATTCTTAGCTTTCACGTTGTTATTTTCAATTCTCGATTATATTCGAGTGTGAAAAATTATAGTGGCAGAAAATACAACGCCGCTCGAATTAACTCGCGCGCACAAGTTAAGGGGTTAATATATAATATATTATATATATTGATCAATAAGTCGTGTGCCCATTTTAAAGGTGAAGGCATCCGAAGTATCTCCTTATTTCTCTTTCAGAAAATGCACTTATTTCTTCCAATTAGTCTATATTTTACTTTCATGATTTTTATTTACATAAATCACATATATATTGGCAGATACGAATATTATTATATATTCTCGTGCGTATATGAGACGTTCATAAACTTCACATTCAAATTTATTCAGACCGCAGAGTTAACTTTGTTGTGGAAATTTACGACAGATTTTACTTTAACGATAACGTTCCAGATTTTGAACCTTACCGCGTTACAATAGAGACAATTGAGGGTGCGTATGTGTTGTTATGTAAACTAAAAGAAACAGTCCCGATTCACGTCCTGTCGCGGCCGTACATAAGCGCTGCGTTAAATAAATCATCGGGAGACGTCACTGTTTCGTGTGACGTTCGTATTTTTAGCTGCTCGATTGTAAATTGTCAGTGTTCTGTTTATTTTATGAGATGTAAAAAATGATAGATTCTCGGGGTTCGAAACGCTTCGTCATGCGGGCACCCACTCGAGTGCGCCGCTCGTATTTATAGACGCACGACGAGGTGCCTCGCCACCGGTTAAATTATTCATGTGGACGTATTGTAATGGTTGACCAAATAAGCACGTAGTGTGTCGGTGGATTGTTTAGTATTTTTTTTTTTTTTGGAAATTGATTATTGATGCGATAAATGTAGTACTCGTTGATCATCATCATTAACTTCATCAGCCTGTGAATATGAAAAGGAGGGAAAAGGTGGAAAAGAAGAAAAAAAGAAAAGAGTCCTTCTTGAAAAGGCGGGGTTTACCATAATATCCACGCTTGAAGGCGTCTCGGAAACCGCAGTAGATTTGAAGGAAAGAATGAAAGAAAAGGAAGAAAGAAAACATATTTATTCAGGACTTGTTGACAAGTTAATAAAATAAGAAAGCAAACGAAATATACAAAATAAAAAAAACACTTGCAAAATAAAAAGGAACATAGAATAAGAAAGTAGATTTACAATCGCAATGTCCCAGTTATTTTATTAGGCACCTGTTCGAAAAATTTGATTAAATAACAGGATATCGCTGCTGCACATTATCCTGGTACAACCCTTAGCTGATTCTCACAGCATCCAAATTATTAAGCCGGGGAGGTGTAAACATACTATTTACCAGGACATTAGGCAATATAGTCTACGGTTTGACAAATTCATAGGTTTTTTCATCATTATAAATTCACGTGGTCACAAGTTTATGCATTTGCAGAGAGAGCAGAGAAGTTCAAACTTCAGTCGCGCTTGCACAAGAAAGAGTGCCCTAACAGAGTGCTTGGTGTAAATTTATTGCTTACGAGTTTACTTACTACGGGCTGAGTTTCTGCGGACAATATACTATACGTTATTCGGGGTATTGGCGCCAAGCCTCTACGAGAGATTCTTTAGAAGAGACCCCGGCAGAGACTACTACGTCTGATTCGACCGTCTACTAGCTTCGAAGGACTTGAAGGAAGCCCGCCTGAGCTTCGGTGATGCCGAAGTTAAGTCCGTGGGCAATACCAGCAACAAAGGGAGATAGATCTCATGCTAAAATCACGAAACCTCGATCCCTGATTTCTTTCTTCTCTCTTCTGCTGACACTGGCGAGCTAGCCGCATCTTTCCTCAACATATGTATTAAGCTTTTACTTTGTTTTCTTTCTTGTCTCTCTCCTAATGTCACAATGGCTTAATAATATTGGAAAGTCAATTTTATTATTACGAAGCTTATATAAAAAACATCGCATCAAACATCTTACGATGATCGTTTAAATGTATCATATTAAAACCATTCAGAAAAGAGTGGTAATTGGTACATAGCGTCTAGAACGACAATTTGAAATTTTCACAAATTGCTTCTGAATTTGTGCGTTTAGTTTCCATTTTACTGTCAATTAGGATAATCAAAATAAATTACTATTCGGAACCGATATCCCTGTCCCAAATTAAAATTCCCTTTAACTAAACAAATCACAATACACACAATCGTACACGAAGTTAAACAAACCAACCGCACTAGCACGGCTCGCCATACGGCGCGTTTTTTTTTTTGTGTTGGCAACCCTCGTTTCTTGTTTTCTTTTTTCCTAACGGCACTGACTTTTAGGCGCACAAAATGGCGGACAGATGGAGACGACCGATAGTGAATGCAAAACCGGATTGATAGTAGTCGGTAGCGAGTCCTAGTGACTTTTATTGCTATCCGGGGCCAAGAGTTATGGGCGCTGGTTCCCGAAGAAAGTTCGCCTTAAAACTACTTTATTGGCTCCACTCCAGAACTCTAAAGAAACCGTCGACGATGGGTCTACGCTGAGTATTAATTCATTCACTGCACAGCTAAAAAAGCATCATAACTTTCCGATAATGGCGTACGTTGGAGCCGAAATTGGCTGTAAATATTCACATGAGTAAAATATAAGCAAATATTTTGCCTATTTGAACGAATCGTGTTTTCTTTGCGTAATGGTTGAACAATATTTATAAGAGTAATAAATAGATAAGCTATACAAATCGGTATCGATACAGCCAAATCAGCTTGGAGACGTTTTAACGTTTGTAGTAGTTTGCGGTCAGCAGATAAATTGACAAATATTTTTACATTTATTTTTTTTCACTTTTTTAGGTAGGCACTTAATATATAACTACATACATAACTAGCTTTTGCCCGAGGATCCGCCCGCGTGAATGTCGGTTTTCCGCTACATGAGAAATCCCAACACAATCATCATAGATTTATATAAAAATCCCAAGGACCACTTTTACTTGACCTCTGTTACCTTAACGGCAGCTACTAAAACAGGGATCAAGCTGTATCTTCAATTCTACTGTACCGATTTTGATGAAACATGCCGCAGTATTTAAGTCGGAATAGTAACTTTAAAACTGTAAGAGTTTGACCAAAATCTACTAGCTGGCTTTTGCGTGAAGTCTGAACAGTAAAAACCTTATTTATTGATAGAATGATTGAATAAACTGAACGAATGACTTTGTTCCCAGAATAACGAATATGTAGAAATAATATCTAATCATGTCCAGCATCCCCAGTCCATATTCGTCCCCACTACAAGGGCACGGGCCCCCCTGATCAGGAGGGAGTTAGGCCGTAGCCTACCGCGCTGGCCTCGTGCGGGTCAGACTTCACACACCCATGCGAGCATGCAGGTTTCCTCACGAAGTTTTCCTTCTCCGTTAAGTACATTGGTGTTTACAATGTTGACCATTGATACCCAAAGTGGTCTATATCGACCCTCAGGGGTCGACGATGACCTGCAAGGGGTCCACGCCAACTGCCAAAAACATATTTTTGAAGTTAACAAATCTACAAAAAAAATGATTTTAACTACGCTTTCGGGGTCTACACAAAAGTGAAAAACGTTACAAGTGGTCTACAAGACAAAAAAGTTTGAGGACCTCTGATGTAGACCGTATATAAATTAGTGGTACACGACCGGCGTCGAACCTTTCGATCCCTTCGTTCGCAAGCCGTGTCTGGGATCACTACACAACCAATGTGCGTACTCCTACCATTATATCCTATATTTTTAAACAACAATCATAACTTAATAGAAAGAAAAGAAAGAAAGACGAAAGAAGATACAATAAAAAGAGGAAAGAAATAACTGTAGCAAATGTGAACCCAGCTCTGCACGGTGCGAGGCAGTACACCCGGCGCTGGTACTCTGCTGGACCCCTGGTCACGTCGCTCATACATCTAGCGTACCACATATCCTTGTATTTAAATATGTGCTGCGATATGTACCCTTTAATTTAATGATGAATGATGTGTGTGTATGTAATATATATTATTATATAACGGAAGCGTTTTACACTAGATAACGGATAACGGTATGTAAAGTATTCAGTATTTATTGTTTAATTAATAAACATCTCGAAGCGTTAATACTGATGTCAAATAAAATATCCTCTTTAGATGTGAACACATATTTGGTGGCAGTACAAATCGATCTCCGCCGCATCCGCACCCGCCATCTGCTCGACTTCATCAGCGCGACAGTGACAGGATTATCTGAAGCGGTCGGTTGGTTTCCGAGATAGATCGTGCACAAACAAGCACAGAATTAGCTTTCTATTGAAATATACTTCCATTTTCATAACAAACACCTGGAAAATATATATTTATATTACGGAAACGGATACCGTTTTCCAAGAAATGTCAATATTTTTAAATGGTTATGTAGCAGTGGAAGAGATAAACCTGTTAGTGTACCCTAACTATTATTTGGTGTTCATTGGTAATTTCGTAGTACTAGAAGCGGTTCGTGATCGAAAGGTTTTGGGTTCGATGCGGTCACATACCAGTAGGTTATATCAAACTCATGTAAGTATGATCTACATTGAAGAGGCCAAATTACTCAATAGAGAAGAGAAATTTCCTGAAGAAACCTACATGCCCATATGATCTCTGCCAACTCGCACTAGGCCAACGTGGTAGACTATTATCTAATCCGATGGGGATTTTTTAATCTCTGGTTATAAAAATCTCGAGAAAATAAAACTATAAATCTATGAAAGTAAATACTAGTTTTATATTTCATATAATAATTACAATTCCGAGATTTTAAACCATATCATAACATAGGTATTGAACTATAAACAAGTAATGCAAAAAGTTCACAACGTGGAATGTCACAGCCTCTATTATTAAAAAAAAAACAATTATGTTGACAACTTCATCGAAACCATTAAAAATAAATACATATCTACGCCTAATTAAGCTAATTTTGGCGGCAACCCAAGTGAAGCATCATTTGAAGTTTTATTTTAACGTTTTATATTAGTTTATTGCGATGTTTAAACATTTAATTTGGTGTTGTTTTGTGTATTAATCGTCAATAATGGTAAACTATATTGAAACATTGGAATGAAACTGTGATTAACATAGCAGAGCAATAGACCTGCGGAATTTTGCCTGGTCAAGGCGGTATTCATCGGATTGACGGAATTTGCCTAGTGAAAGTGATATTTGTCGGGTTCACTTCAAAACTCCCGAGAAGCAATAAAATATGATTCACCGATATTTTAAAAATATTTTAAAAATACATACACTCGATACTGGCAGAAATGGCGCGAATTCTCAGCTATTCCACTACAAAAAAAAAGAAGAAGCTAATTCTAAAGTTGAAAAATTGTAAGGAATTCTCACAACTGACCATTATCGTTAAGGATACGATTATCGATCAAACATTTGATTCGATCTGACGTATTCGCAGCAAACCATCTTTTTTTTACTATTTTTGTTGGGAAGATTTATGGGCTGTGACAAAGTCAATTTCATGGCACGACGGAACCAAAATAAGGCACGCCCGACATCCCGGAATGCCTTTATGATCAAATTTGGCGTGGGCTTTTAACTCTTAATTGTCCTTAAGTTATCATTTTACTTGCCAATCCGATAAATTTTATCAGTCGTGACATGAAAGCTTTGTCATTTAACAATTCAATTTCTGAACGTAGTCACCTAAATCGCACGTAAATGGTGTTTTCGAATAATAATAATAAGTTTTTAATTTTTATGTATGTAAATAATAATAAATTCCCGTGGCTCCGCCCGCGTGAATCTCGGTTTTCCGCCACATGGAAAATTCCAAAACAATCCTAGATTTATATAAAAAAAACTAAAAACCACTTTTACTTGAATTGTTGTACCTTAACGGCGGCTACTAAAAAACATTGATCAAGATGTATCTTCAATTCTACTGGACCGATTTTGATGAAATATGCCGCAGTATTTAAATTGAAATAGTACCTTAACGACTGTAATAGTTTATCTAAATTCTACTAGCCAGTTTTTGTGTGAAGCCCGAACAAAAAAACAAACAAACATCGACGGATTTGGTTTCAGAAGCCCTTAATTAGTCGATCTAAGTAGTTTTTTTTTATATCTTTAATTTACAAAATTTGACATTTATAAATTTTATAATAGTATAGTTAAGGAAGTATGAAGTTTTAATGAATGCTAAAATAACTTTTAATAAATTATTTTACGATGATTGTGATATTAGTAAATCGTTAAGTTATAATTTGTTACAAATATAAAAAAAAAAGATTTAAAACTTTTCGGAATAATAAAACGTTAATCATTCATTGCTGACGAATGTAACGAATACCACAATGGACTTCTTAATACTATTACTATTCTTAATACTGGCTGCCACAGAGAATTTATTGTTGCAGGTGCAGTCCATTCTAAACTCTGTCGTATGAATAAAACACATTTGATATTATATATTTTAATATCATTGCCTTAATACGAATCATTATTATCGTATGCTTCTAGAAATGTACACTATCTCAGGAATGTCCGTTCTTCGTGTTTCATTAAAAAAACGAACATTTTCATTATATTTCTTCGATGTGAACTACGTGGGTAGGGCCGCATATCAAAACACGTCTATAACAGTAAAATCAAATATTTATTTATACAACACAAACTATAATTTATTTCGGGTTTTATTGCGAGTTCCACGTGTAATAAAATATTCAGTGTTTCGTTAATAAATACGCGTCTAAACGGATTTGCTGCGGCAGCCATATTGATTGCATTGACAATTTTATCGTTTGGTGTTAGAAGCACACTACCAAAAAGAAATACGATTAGTTTTCTGTCAAGTACAGTTTTATTTCAATGTTTCAATTCATTCAATTTCACAACTGCTCGTGATTATTGACGATTTATGACGTTTAAATATCAACAAATATCACAATAAAATAATCATCATCTGCCTCGAAGACATCTACTGCTGGACACAGGCCTCCCATATCTATGTTACTGCGTTTACTCTTACCAGGTCATCTATGGGAGGTTTAACCATATTTTGCTTTTCCATTAATAGTTTTTTGAGAACCTTTATCAATTCTATTGCCAATACCCTAGTTTTAAAATTCTGTCACGCAAATAAACTCCAAACCTATCTCTCCATGGCATATTGGTTGTAATTCTGCTGTAACAAAACTTAATTAAATTTAGACTCTCCCTACCTTTTTCTAATACCAAACGCCAAAACGAGATAGCTATAATTTTGGCGCTGTCAATTTTGTTTAGACAGGTTAAAATTAAGAAATTTAGACGTAATCGGAAATTTTGTACCTTTTGATAGAAATGTAGGTTGGTACTCATTAAAAATGTTTGCTATCTCGTTTTGGCGTTTGGCATTAGAAAAAGATAGAGAACGTCTAAATTTAGTTAGGTTGGGTTACAGCAGAATTACTAGCATTGAATGACTTGTTCTGGAAGACTAAAAGTATCAGTTTTTCATCCGTTCTCAGAAGTTCTGTATCAATTCCGTCCTTACGTAGTGCTTTCTTGTTTTTAGGCTGTTAGAGTCACTCGAATCTTGTAGAAGCTAAAGTCCGGGATATCTTCTGTACATTGTTAGCCATAGAGCTTACGGTATTATTTATATAATTAGGTTTAAACGATTTAAAGCTACCCAAAGGAACTCTTGATCTCTTACAAAACTTTAGCGACTTTTAATCTTCAGTTTGTTGTTTTAGATTGATTTAATAATTTAATATCAACAACTTTTAAGATGTTGCGTCGCTCGAATTGCCAGTTAAAACTCTTTGCTGTACTTTTTTTAAAAATTAATAGATGCCTAAAGGACATATCCAACCTGGATGACATGTCATTTAGCCATATATATTCTTTCATAAATGCAACAAAATTATCTGGTTGCACCCAAGGAATAAATATTTTTGAAGAATCATATTATTAAACACGTCATATTATTTTTATAGATTTTCGATTACAAAAAAATACATTTAGGGTCTTTCATAACAAGAAAAGGTCAAAGTTTCACAAATTTAACACCTGTTACATTTTAACACCGCCACAAATAAATACCTGTCAATGTGTCAGATTGTCTACTATCATTGTTATTTTTATATATAGAGCTTATCACGTATTCAAAATTATCATTCTAAAACTCGGTTAGTAAGACCAAAGAACTTGGAGCAATAACGCGTTCTATCAATGTTATATAGGTATGCCCATTAGTAAAACCGATCACTCGCGTGCGCGGGCCGTACTGAATAACAGTTGTAGTGCCTAATGGTTATATCTATGCTGTCATCCGATTATTTATTTCTCTGTCGTCTTCATTGAGGGTTGCCAACTATAATGACAAAAACAGTATTATATTTATTTTCTTTATTCTTGTTGGTTACTGATCAATATAAGATGGAAAAGCAGTGATTGCCTAGTGGTATGATATCACCATGCACACCAAGTCTTAGATTTCGAGTTCGAATCCTTTTTCAAAATCATGATTTTTCAAAATCATGTGCGTATTAATACTAGGCATGCCTTTTAAGTCGTTTCCATATTTCCCGGCAATTTTGAATTTGGAACTGTTCTATATTCAAATGTGTTTAAATTTTGAAT
>WUAW01007384.1:2117-14124 GCA_017165845.1 Thaumetopoea pityocampa | reverse complement strand
TTTAGGTATTATTGTTCTGTGATCCTGACTGGCCGGCGTTCTCCGAACGCCTGGCAACGCTATGCGTATGCCATGTTTAAAGCAAATAACTAATTAATTTATTGACGTTTGTTTATCGTGTTCGGATTGTAACATATTTTATGCTGTTTCCTCTAAATTTTTTTTAAACATTTGGACACTGTCGTAGTACGATGTCTACAAAACGGCTACTTTACAGGAGAGCAACTTACAAGTTTTGGACTCGCAATTTCTCTGAATATTTTTGTGACAATGTAACACTGTTCTACGAGTGTTGATTTATATGTATTAAATTATATACATTATTTATTTCATTTTTTACAAGGTGAATATTATTAGCAAATAATTATTAATTACACGGGCTAGTTCATAAACGATATTTTTGAAGACAGCCCCCCTAGCCGTTTACTTTCTACAATCGTTAACGCTAATAGAAAGGAAAAATGTATTGGAATGACATTTCTATTCGCAGTCACCCGTGACTTATCGATTAGAAATGTCATTCCAATACATTTTTTCGTTTCTATTAGCGTTAACGATTGTAGAAAGACAACTTGGCTAGGGGGGCAGTTTCGTTTTCCGTTGCCCGTAATAAAATAACAACACTTGTTCAAGTAATAAAACTTATCCACTAAATCAGTCTTAGCAATTCCTCTAATTCTTTCTTCTTCAATAATAATTTCTCTTTATCAGAAATTCGACACCATTCTGGCGCATTTGACAAATAATGCGCACTCGATATCTTACTGTCTAACTTCTCTAATTGTTCTTCTAATTTTTTAATACGTTTATGTAGTTTATTTCTGACTGTTAATATGGCCGTTTCAACATCTTCGCCCATCATTTCTACATTTATTTCTGTTTCCTTATCTAAAATACCTCTTACATAATTTTTATTAGAGTCATTTTCAAATGTGATGTCTTTACATCTTGTTAGATTTAAAACCACCGTTTTATTATTATTTATATCTTTTATTAGATTGGTATCTTCAGTCTTTACAACTATAGTTGGTCTGAGTTTATTTGATATATTATATAGACCTTTTAATTCCCTTACTAACTGAATAGCTCTTAACAATTGATCGATTTGCTTTTCCACAGAGTCGTCTTTCCATATTTCGAAGTCAACATATTGAGGAAATGTATAATATTTACTTGATGCTTCATCAAAATTATGTATGATATTATTTTCAAATGCTGGTATTCTAGGAATGAGTTCTTCTGTTAAATAAATCATGAAAGGTGCAAGACATCTTAATGATGTGTTCAAGACAGCGGACAGAGTGTGTGCGTGTCCATAGCAAACTTTGATATCATCTCCATCAAAATCTGGTTTTGTTGCTTCTAAATAAACATCACAAAATTCGTTATAAATTAATGTTCGTATAGCTTTGGTTGCTAAATGAAAGTCGTAATTATCCATTGATAGATTAACTTTGTTCACCATATCAGCTAGTTTACTTAAGATCCATCTGTCAAAGTATGTTAGATTGTCTCTTGTGATTTCATCATCAGTATATTTAAGTTTTTCAAAAGAAATTTGCATATATTTAATGCTCTGCCATATCTTATTGCAAAATAATTTGTTAGAATGACAATTAGCTACATCAAAATTAACAAAATGAGATTTAATATCTTGTGAGAGTAAAGTAAATCGTAAGGCATCCACACCACATTCAGGGATGCCTTGTGTATTAGAAAAATTAGTTTTGTGATATGCTAAAGCTTTATCTAACTCTATTTTGTTCAGTATCCCACTTCGATACATCTGTACACTTTTATCTTTCAGTCTTTCCATTGAAATCCCCTCTATGACGTCAATAGGATCGATGACATTGCCTCTACTTTTAGACATCTTTGCACCTTTGTTGTCACAGATGATTCCATGTAACAGGACTTCATTAAATGGTAACTGATCAGTCAGTTCTAGACTTAGGATTACCATTCTAATGACCCAAAAACCTAATATATCATGGCCGGTCGCCATCAAACTTAGAGGATAGAATTTTTTATAATCTATAGTATTTTCAGGCCATCCTAGCGCTGCGAATGGATATATTCCTGATGAAAACCAAGTATCAAGTACATCAGTGTCCCTTTCGGCTTTCACCAAATCAGGTAGAGTGCGCAAATATTTTGAGGCTTGCATCCTAGCAGAAACTTCATCGGCTGCAGCTATCCATACTATATCTTTCTCAATGCTACATTTGTAAGCTGGAATCTGATGACCCCACCACAACTGCCTGGAGATACACCAGTCCCTATCAACTTCGGTCCAATTCTGCCAATATTTAACGAATTTGTCAGGCACAATTTTTAATTCACCTCTTTTGACTAATTCAGCAGCTTTCTCGTTCAGTTCCTTGCATGACAAAAACCATTGTTCCTTGGGCAAATTATCGATAACATCTCCAGTACGACTACACATTGGTAATATCATATCATGTGGGCTAATCTTCTTTAATAAACCCGCGTCTTCGAGGTTTTTGAGCAACTCTTTTCTACAGTCATAACGCTTCATACGGTTGAATTTCTCCGAATTCTCTATCAATCCTTCTTCATTAATCACTTGTAGTAAAGGCAAATGGTGATATTTTGCTATTTCATAGTCTACTTTGCTATGTGCGGGGGTTATTTTTACAGCGCCTGTACCAAATTCCATATCGACAAATTCGTCAAATATAATAGGGATTGTGGTGTTTCGGAATGGATGGATTACCCGCTTACCTTTCAGATGTTTATACCTGTAATAAACAGTGGCATTCTATAATTACACCATATATTAACACAAGTTTTGTGATGGGATACATTTATTAGAAAAATCTTTTAAGTATGAAAATATCACAGAAAACTGATTGGTAACTGGACTTATACTAGATTACTTAATATAGGGAAAAAAATAGGATTTCCTGTTTGGTTGAATAATTATAATTGTATGAATGCTCCATTTAAATTAGAAGGGAAGAAACATAAAAAGCTCGCCCATTCGGCAGGAATCGATTCCTTATTCATCACCGCATTGTTATAAAAGTGTATAAGGTGAACTGTGGCGATATATAATTTCATAAGGAACCATATTATATACCACGAGCTTTTGGCCGCAGCTCCGCCCGCGTGAATGTCGATTTTCCGCTACATAAGAAATCCCGACACAATCATAGATTTTTTATAAAAAGTCTCAGAACCACTTTTACTTGACCTCTCGTACCTTAACAGCTGTTACTGAAACAGAGATCAAGCTATATCTTTAATTTTACTAAACCGATTTTGATGAAACATGCGGCAGTGTTTAAGTCAGAATAGTACCTTTAAGACTGTAACATTACATATTATTGTAAAATCTACCCGCTGATTCTTGCGTGAAACTCGAACAAACAAACAAATATCGACGGATTTGGTTTCAGAAGCCCTTAATTAGTCGATCTGAGTAGTTTGTTTATAAATATCTTTGATTTTTGAAAATTTTACATTTAACAATTTTATAATAGTAATAATAGATTTCTTTGGGTTCCATATTTCCTTCATAAGCACTCATGAGACTTGTAATCCTTATTTATTATTTGTTTGTAGTTTTATTTCAGAATTTTTTAATTTCAACAAAGTTAATTTCAACAGTTGATTAAAACATTTTTACGTCTAAACTTTGTAATATTAGTTAATAGAATTATTATTTAATTATCAACAATATTTTAAAGCTGTAATTTTCTGTCTGTTTTTTCAAGCATAATACAAAAACTACTGAACCGATATTGATAAAACTTTTTGTGATTAAAAACTTAAAATATGGTCCATATTCTATCACAATATGATGATGAGAACTGGAGATAAAATAATACAACTACATTTTAGCACAATCAAGTACAATGAATAGGTGATTTCACATTTCAGCCAAAAGTTCTCTTCTAAAGATGAATAAATCAAGAAGTTCATGGAGGCAGACGCTAACTAGTATTATACACATGTTAGTTATTAAATACCTGACATCTTCTGGATGAACCGCTACAGCCACATCTCCCAACATAGTTTCTGGCATAGTCGTCGATACTATAACATCATCCCCCGAGTCACACAATTTATATGAGAATTGATACATTAGTCCAAACTTCACCGGTTCATCATAATTGGACATTTTAATTTCTGTAGGACCATTTATTGTAACATTTTCAACTTCAATATCGGACACAGTGGATTTTAAGGCATTACACCAATTTACTAAAGCTTTCTTTCGGTATATTAGACCCTTTTTGAATAGATTGATAAAGGCGACGTTCACTGCATTCGTGTGTTGATGATTCATGGTGAACACCTGTCGGGACCAGTCCAGTGAACAGCCTAATGTGCGCAGTTGATTGCATATTGTATCGCCATGTTTATCCTTCCATTTCCAAACCTCTTTTATAAAGTTCTCTCTACCAATTTGGTGCCGCATCAGATTTTGTGTGGTTATTAGGTATTTTTCTACTACTCCCTGAAATTACATTGAATTACAGAAATAAATAGAGACTGGTTGAAATGGCATGCAGGATTCTATATCCTCGCATTCAGCCCCCCCTAGCTAGTTGACTTTCCACAATCGTTAACGTTTTAATAGAAATGAAACAAATGTATTGGAATGACATTTCTAATCACCAAGTCACCCGTGACTTATTGAATATAAATGGTGACTTGTTGAATATAAATGGTGACTTATTGAATATAAATGATGACTTATTGAATATAAATGCCATTCCAATACATTTTCTTTGTTTCTATTAGCGTTAACGAATTTGGAAAGTCAACTTGGTTGGGGGGGGGGGGGCGAATTTGATAAATTTTAGATTTAAGCCCTGTATTAATAACATTAGTCCTTACAGGTACAGCTGGGGATATGATAATGAAATCAGACTCAAGTTGATCATCTAAACTTGGCTCACTGAAATAATAACAGCCGTTAACTTAGGTTAGAATAATACTAGGGTGAAAATACTAATAATGAATGAATTCTGTATGAAAACTAAAATGATAATGAATGAATTCTGTATGAAAACTAAAATGATAATGCATGTTCATTAAAGGTATATAGCGAAATGTGTGATCAACAGTGATACCAGTAAACATATTGTTGATCACATCAAGATTTCTCCACCTATATGTCGAAACTTGGCAGAAGTCATAGTATCAGAAAAGGGAAAATCTTCCAATCAGACAGGTGTTACATCTGGCAGTGCCTGCTACCTCCCCCACAATTGATGTTGGGGCATTGTATATATATGTTAAATTACTATTAAACTTCATCAACATGATTGAGACTTCCGTGTTAATGTCATCATTCAAGAGTTGCGCCATCTGTTGAGAATGCGTGGTACTATGTAGTGAAATCACCACAGGTACAAAGTATATTTAAGTGGACTCCAGTATTCATATCTAACCTGTGTAGCAATCCCTGCATGGTCTGTTCCTGGCAACCATAACACATTGTTACCTAAAGATCTCTGTTTTCTGACTATTACATCTTGTATGGTACATGCCAGTGCGTGACCTGCAGAACATAACACAAGAAACTTCTCATTGAAATTGCCTCATTTTAAAGCTCTGATGGAAGTTCAAGAGGACCAACTTTTTCATTAGACTCTTAAACCATTTTTACAGCTTTCCTTAGCATTTCCTTGTATTGTTTGTGGACACCTACAAAATGTATGGAATGGATTGATATACTGATCAAATTGTGTATTACATTATAGGATCTTCTAGGGCTGATGTATCCCAGATCAGAGGACTATCAGCTCTTCACTGTTAGAGCAGTATCTGGCCTAATGCTGGCAGTACTTAAATAACTAGTGCAAGAGGACTGAGGCCAAACAACTGGAGCAGTATAAAAGATCCCATAGGGTTGAAGTGCACTCACCTCACCCAGTTGTTATATTTAGTTCAGTTGCAGTATCACACACTGAGCGATCCTCTGATTATATCAGCAAACTTATTTGTATGGTGGCAGCATTTTTAGGTGATTTTTTTATAGCAATATATATTTTTAATATTATGTACGAGTGACTGTAAGACTTCAGTTTCTAAGGTAATAATTTACATTGGTGACACTTTCGCTTAATAACTTGAAATAAATTTTAATTGCTAGAGGACCCGTGGTTATGGTATATTTTAAATGTCCCATTTGGGGGAATTCAACCACATTCGAAAAAAATATTTAAAATTCTTAGTTGTGGGTGTAAAAATCTTCGTTAAGGATAAAATAACACAATAAATGGCCAAAAATAGGTGCGACGACGAGCGAAGCGAGGAGGAGCGTTACGTTACTGTAGAAAATGCACGAGCCGAGCGAGCGAAGCGACCGTCCCGCGGCTACGGTCGGCGAGTGCCACTAAATAAATAATAATAAACATGTCGATTCCCTGAATGTAATTTTTAAAATTTATTATGGCTGTGAGTCTATCAACTAAAATTTATTTCAAGTCAATAAGCGAAGTGTCACTATTGTAAAAAATTACCAAGATCCTTAATATTTAAACTATAGGCTAAAAAAACTAAATGGAACATGATGGTTAAGTTACTTGATTAAGTTCTCCTATCATAACTTAGATCATGGTTTCACATTTAAACGTTGTCCAATAGTTATTTTGTTTAAAGAACTAGTTTCAAAACGTACGTCGAAACTAACCTAAATGTAATTTTCCTGTAACATTAGGCGGTGGCAGTAGCATACTGAAAGTCGGTTTTGAACTCAAATGGTCGGCTGCGAAGAGTCCCTGCTTCTCCCATTCATCATATTTATCTTTTTCAATAATTTGTGGTTTATATGCGGATGCAGTTAGGTTTGGACACGGTCTTATTCGAGTAGTGCTTGATAGAAATTGTCGCTGGGTATGCAGATATGGCACTATATAATTGTTTAAACGAATCATTGTTAAATTTTAAGGAAATAACTGAAATAGTTAATATTCCAAAATTTATTTTTTATGTACCATCACGTATTTATGTTATATTCAGATGCCGTAATACTGGCAGAATTGTACCAAATTGGTCAAACTCCATCACAGAACAATAATACCTACGAACACCATAAACTAAGAAGTGAAGTGAAGTGATGCCGTAATATGTGGTAAATAGACACGGCGGGGTGAATAGAAAAATATGGGAATTTTAAAGTTGTCTCTAGCTTTATTTACAGCCAATTGACGTATGTTTATTTCTACTATTTATTATAAAGCAATGTCTTCCCTTCATTCTGGTTGCTGAAACATTAGCATCAGGTTAATAAAACAAAGAAAAACGATTATAAAATTATACTTAGCTTCGTAAACATATACCGAATGCCCAAGCGGACGGAGTCGCAAGCACAGCCACAGATATTCACTAATATAAATGAAGGTTTGACCATAGAGTGCCTTTTAGGGTTTGACAGCCCTAGTAGAGTTCATCACAGAGTACCTTATAAAACTATTCATCCTTTTGTTGTATAATTTGACCCATTGTCGGAGTAAATAGCCTCTTTTTTTAATGAACAACAACAAATTTTACATTTTTTTACAGGATTTAAATATTAGTATTTGGTAAACTGTAACAAGAGACAAAAATCAATTCAGAATTGAAAATTGTGTCTATTCATCATATTTTACGACATCTAAATTAAGAAAGAATAATAAAAACTGACCTCTGTATCAACGTAATTTTTTCTGCTATTCTTATCAGAATATACATGTCATAAATACATGTTTTGTACACGGCGTCAGCTAGTACCTATTTGACTCTAAACCGGATTTAATACACGATACCTACGCGATATAAATTTATCTTCATTATTACAGCTTATCTACTCAAGTACCCACAATAAATAAATTGACATCATATTTTGCGAGACCGCTTACAAATACCATGTCGGTTCTTACCTATATTAATCCTTTCACAATTTTAAGAGAATATGTTAGAAAACCTATTGAATTATTTGTTCTGAATCAATATTTGAGCTATAAGAAAAAGACAAATAAACGATTATCAAGTGCAAGTGAGTTATTATATAGGGTAGCTATCCTAACAGTGTTTTTGACTGCTATTTTGTGGATTTCAATTTTCATGTATGTTGGGTTTTATAATATTTATATGCCAAATGTTACACATGTTAGGCCAGTGCATTTTCAATTCAAGTAAGTATTGTTCAAGTAATTTATTAATTAAACCTGGTGGTCAGTCACTTGAACATTGCCCATAACCAAATCCTCTGCTATAATAGCAGACTGACTTCAAGTGCAATTGAAATTTTTGGATAGAGAAAAAATGTAGGATAATTAAATCGCAGATTTGCGCAAATCGCAAACCTGGCATAAAATGTTAGGATTAATGGCATTAATGTTAACATCTGTTGATTTGTCATTCTTCTGAAGAGAATGTAGAAATGTGTGATAATTTGGGTGCTGTTTTCTATCATTACATTAGCAGCTGAATATGAATAAATTAAATCAGTAACTGTGTTATCTGATGGCATTTCAAAGTTACATCATACTTTATAATGTTTTGATTCTAAGGTAGTTGTGTTATTACTCCAGAGACATGCCTTATCAGCTAACTTAAACACTGTTGTGCTCAAAGCACCGCAATTTGATGGTAGATTAAAAACAAAATTATTGTCCTTATTTCCCACTACTTTGTTTACTCCAAGCCATTCTACCTGTATTTTGGCAGAAATTATTTACTTACCTATACATTTTTTCTTGAAAAAAAATTATAAGTAAATAATATTAATACATACATACATACACTCATACACTCATGCCGATGTCCCTTAAGGGTAGGTAGAGACTATAGTATATACTACATACATACATACAGTCATGCCTCTTTCCCATTGGGGTAGGCAGAGGCTATTTCTTTCCACATGCTACAATCGTTTAATGTAGCAAAGTGGCTATCTGCAGCCCACATTTTGCCTCCATGGGCAATGAAACGTGTCAGATAGCGAACCACAATGCCACCATTTTATAACGTCCAAAAGTTCCTCATTGCGTTCCCACGGCTTAATGGAGACGAAAGGAAAGAGGATGAGGTAGGAAAGGTGTATTGAGCAAGGAATATGGAATTTGGGAAAAGGACTATGGGGTCGCTTACCTGTATACTTAAGTCTATTTGCTGGACAGGTTAAAAGACCAAGTACTCCCTGACCCTATAATATAATATTAATAAATATAAGTAGTAATTGTGTTAGCCTAGTGCATACCAAATCTTAGACATCGAGTTTGAATTCAAGGTATGCACCAAAATCATTTACACATTGATAATTAATTATCACTCGCTTTAAATGGTGAAAATAAAACATGGACAGGAAATCTGTCAGATATACAGGTGTATCTGAGAGATTTCCTGCATTAGGTCAAAGCAGTGTACTATAGCCTAACTCCTCATTCTAACAAGAGACTCGTCCCCGCAGTGGGAGAGGAGATGGGTGAATAATGACATTTTTCTTGTTGTGTCACAGGCCATGTGAAGACAAGATGGGGTTATGCTCATATCCTTATGCATACATTCAGCTGACTCGGCAGAGTCACATTCTGATGCCAAAACAGCCTTACAGAATCCGACTTGTACTGGAGATGCCGGAATCACAAGCTAACAAGGAGTTAGGTTTGTTAGTTTTTAAAATTTTATTTTTTCTTTTCTATCAATATGGATAAATATAGATTTCTGGATAACTGGCCATTCGTATGGATAAGGGATATAAATATTGATATTATATTGAGATAAAGAATATAACCAAATCTGTCGCTCACTGTATACCAGTATTTTCAATGCCAAAGATACTAGTGCTGTCTATTATTGAGTAACTAGTTTATATTACAACAATTTTCAGCAGGAATTAATTTTATTCCTATATCTAAAAATGCTGAGCGAAAGGTATTTTTATGTACAATAGACCTTTCGTTCCCAAAGTGGTGCAGGTGGACCCCCAGGGGTCCACGGGAGATGACGGGGGTCTACCTTGGCGTACGCAAATTCCATAGATCTAATCTTCACATTTTTTGTCGAGTTTTGGGAATATGGTAGAAATGTAGCTGCAGGGGGTCCACCGGAACCAGCTAAATTTTGAAAGTGGTCTATGAGAAAAAAAAGTCTGGGAACCTCCGGTATAGATGGTATGAAAGTTGATCGATGACCTTGACCGTACAGAAGGCTATTTTTAGATCTAAGACGTGGATTGAAATGCGCGGGAGGCGTTTTAACCCCCCCAGTTAGCCTTTTAAAGTGTACATGCGCAAAGTCTCCCTCACCACTGAGTGTGACGCACAAGTTTCTTGCAGTTTACTATGAACAGTTTGTTTTTCAAATAGAATAATACTTGGATGAACATGATAAGAGGTGTGTTACATTGCAGGTATGTTCATGGTGTGCGTTCAGATGCGGGCGAAAGGTGGCTTCTTGGTGTCATCGTCATGCAGATCGGCAATACTTCGATACAGGTAATCATCATCATCATCGTCCCCAGTCCATATCGTCCCCACTACAGGGGCACGGACCTCCCCTGATACAGGTAATACCTAGCTTTATATAAGTACACTAGTCGTCTCGTGGTGCAAGACACGACTCATGTACAGTTCACATTGTAAACACCAACATACTCGATGGGAATGGAAACCTTCGTGAGGAAACCTGCATACCCGCATGGGTGTGTGAAGTCTGCCAACACGCACTTGATTGGGAGATCCTTGCAACTGTTGTAGGGACGTATATGGACTGAAGACGATGAAACCTTGAGGTAATCAGCAGTAGATAGTCCTAAGCTGTGATGGCCGAGTGGTTAAGTGGCTTGCTTTGCATCGACGAAGACTTAGATTTAATCGACGTGTATACTTTCATTGCCTCTGATTTAGTCCATGTCTATTACGACTGGCATTGAGAGGTTCTTTCCAATGTGTGCTTGCCTTGTATTCACCAAGACTTGGGTTCAATCGGCGAGCATATTTTCATTACCTCTGATTTTGACAGTCTCTTTTATGACGACTGGCAACGAGAGGTCCGTGGTTAGTTCGTTCTAGCTAAAATGGACATATTAATCCAAAGGTTGGGATCTTTTAGCCACGGGTCAAAATCAAACAAAATGTGAACATTAAAGAGACGTTTGGGTCAGAGATATTTTCGTATTTTCTAAATCTTTTAGATTTTTACACAGGGGGTACACAGAAAGACAGAGTACTTTTTATCTCGAAGAGGGATAGAAAAAATTGTATTTTCAACGGTCTCTGACGTGTATTTAAGTACACCAACGCGAGCGAAGTCGCGCGTAAAAGCTAGTTATTATATAATATTAAAAAATAGTCAGGCACAGATAACAAAATTATAGATAAAAAAAATGTTTCTAATCATCGTCGAACTTCAGTACGTGGAGAGGCACTTGAAGAAGAAGAGGATTTTCTCCAGTGTATACACCTAACGTGTTGTTCACCCTAGGTCACGACTGCATCAGTACTTGAGGACATTGGTGCTGTCACCACTCCTGCTGGGGGGTGTGGAAGAGGAGCGGCAGCAGATCAAAGTGGAGCTGTTCAATGATTTCGAAGACGACCCTGTGAGTGGCAAACAGATTTTTGATATTTTTGCTATACCTATAATTCTTTTGAACACTTTTAATTAAGAATTGTTACACTTTTAATTAATTATAATTATGGTGATAATTTTGCGGTAACAGAACGTAACTAAATTTAGTCTCTATTTTTTCTGATGTCAAACGCCAAAATGCTTAGCTAACATTTTTAACGAGTTCTTAATTAGAAGTGTTATATAACAGTAATTAATTAAAAGTGTTACATAATTAATTAAAAAGTGTGATAGTTCATAATTAAAAGTGTTATGTAATAGTAATTGCTTAAAAGTCTAATAGTTCGTAATTATAATTGTTATATAGGTGTAAATTCTGATGTAACACAAATTAAATTTAGATACTCTCTATCTTTTTCTAATGTCAAACGCCAAAACGAGATAGCAAACATTTATAGCGAGTACCGACCTACGT
>WUAW01007369.1:91358-110099 GCA_017165845.1 Thaumetopoea pityocampa | reverse complement strand
TGGCTGAGTTTTTAATTGTTCTATTGGTGAAAATGCCTGTGCCTAGATAAAATATAAAATGACAGATAAAGCTGATTTTAACAACCGGGTTTTAGTAATAAAAATTATTAGTTTCAAGGTCTGGATAATAATAATATCACAATCCCACCTAATGGTAAGTGGCGAAGTAACCTGGGGTGGTAAAACGTACCTAAACGTGCCTAATAGGTTTGCAAATTAAAATGAGAATTTCCTTAATCATCAGGTTTAGTAGGAGTTTCGAATTTTTGTAGATCGTAGTAGAAGTTCGTTGAATCGTAGGATGCTGCCATTTACATCTATTTTTAATAAGTGGAAAATCCTGCCTCATTCCGCTGCAACGAGGGTTCAGAATTGGGGGGGTATTGGATCCGCTAAAACCACTCAACTTCTTCCTACTGTCCCGAAACCCTAACACCGCGGAAGCCGCGCCAGGATAATATTATCGTATTTTAATTAATATTAAAATATTTATTTACACTTCATACATTATGTATGTAAGGCGGACTTAATGCCGCGGGCATCCTCTTTGGGTAGTGCAGAGACAAAGAAGTAGATGCAGCAGCAAATGTAATCTAAAATAAAGATAGATAGAAAGTGTAATAAAGATAAATATATAAAATATTAGCTTTTGCCTGCGGCTCCGCCCGCGTGAATGACGGTTTTCCGCTATATAAGAAATCGCGAAACAATCATATATTAAGCCTAAAAACACTTTTACTTGAGCTCTCGTACCTTAAAAAAAATCACCGACGGATTTGGTTTCAGAAGTCCTAATTAGTCGATCTGAGTAGTTCTTTTTTAAACATCTTTGATTTACAAATTTTGACATTCAACAATTTTATAATAGTCGACTAAACTAAAATACTAATATAAATTAATAAATGTAAATAACAATATAAATTATTGTTAATATTGGTTCACTTCTTGTAAGCGGGAACAACTACCCTGACACATGATACTCGTATGATGATCTCAGTCGGTCTTCGCGACAACCATAGGCATTCTGCCTTCAGCGCTATGAAGTGATGCTGCTACCCATTGTGCCGACGTCAAATAACAAACAACGATTTGTTTAGTTAATAATTGCTATAAAATCTATAAGGCCCATGTGCATCTTTTAACTGTTAGGTATTGATGGTAAAATCTCTATGAAATTCCGAATATTACACTATGTTGACATTTTATATTTTTCATAAATGGACATATTGATATCCAAAATAAAATAAACAACTACAATAAATAGATTTAGTGATATATGCATTGATGTAATAAACATTATAATACATATATTATTCGTCAATGGAAATATGTTAATAAGTTTAAAATAATTAATTTTGAATTTAATTCGACTAACAAAAGGAAATATACCCGGCAAATGTGAGTGAAAGTGTCGGAAGGGGGCGCCCAGGAAAAAAATTATTTTAATTATATCAACAACTTGTTTCAAAACGTCTCAAGTACGTAGTACTCTTTATCAACCTAAGTGTATGAATGTGGATGAAGCGAAAGAGGTATCTCAAGAAAGTGGTAAGTGTAGTCTTTGTTTACGCCGCGGGATGTAGACATTGTTGTATATAAATAATTCTAATATAGGCTTAGTTTTGTAATTGTTAGCAGTTTTTTGTTCATTAAATTAATTATATTATAACTTTTAAATATTTTCATACCAAGGCAATGGCATTTTCATTTCAGGGCTGGACATGATGCTCGATTTATAAAAAAAAACATCTGTATACAATGTCTCACACAAACAGAATAGAATATAGAAATAAATATTTTTTGACAGAAAAGTAATTTTCATTTTTTTTAATATTAGTAGAAATGTTATCAAATTTACCTTTTCGATAAATAAAATTAATGGTCCAGCCAGAATCTCAGTGGCATCTTTGATGAATATCTCACAGCAGCTCTTCAATTGTCTATCTACTTCCTTCCTCGAGTCCAGCAGATGTTCCCTCACCATCGGTGTACCTTCTAGAAGAAACTCCAATAGCGCATTGTTGCTATTCAAGGAAAATATCTGACGTGGCCTCTGTAGGAGCCCATAGGCAGCGTTCTTGACATTACTAAAGTCCAAAGTCGTTTCTTTTATAATAAAATCAACTTGGAAAGGTGCAATCTGCTCTCTTAATATCAAAAGGTGTTTTATTTGAAACAGTTCGCCATCAATATTGGTTGCATTTGCAGATATTTGTTTGGCTGCGTTATCAACGCCTTGGACGCAAAGAGATATCGCTTCTTGAGCTAAACCTTGGAATACTTTCTTCTCGAGACATCTGTAAAGTCTAGATAAGGCTGCTAAAGTCCTCTTGACTCCAGGGTACCACATTCCGTGGAGATCCGCGGGCGAGGCTTGGGGTCTTCTCTGTGCTTCTACGTTGATGTTTGCGACCTCTTGGGATGTAACCGAGATATCCGATACCATTGAGTTTCGGGAGTCGCTACGTTTGAGCGTCTGTTCTTGTATTGAGATGGCGATTTGCTAATAAAAATAAAAACCTGATCATAAATTGTGTCTAATTTCGATTGCAGTCAAATATTTTCAAATGACTATATTAACATGTTCGCTGCCAACTTAAAATTTCGTAAATTGACCTCACAGGCCAAAATAATTTTAATTAATTAAATATATTTTGAAATCATTTCCCATATTTGGTTTTATTCAACACTTCATAGTTTTTAATTATTTTTTTAGTGTATCGTAAATGATACACTGCTTCTCATTATTATTATTGTTACACTACTTCAAGGTTATGGATATGTTACTTTATCCCCACACATTCTTACAACACCCTCTCAGACTAAAATAGTGCCAGGCCACAGAAACTCTAAGTTAATATATTTCTTATGAGCGGGGTATCATTTGAGGTACACCGGGCCAGTGGTAAATACTACCCGGTGTATCGTGATACACGCGGCAGCGAACGTGTTAATGACGTACAGGTAGCTTCCTATAAGTCAGGTACTGCTGTTATTGCAGGGGATATTGGTGTGGGGTGGATCCCATTATGACCAGACCTCCGCATTTGGTGATGTACTGAAGTGAAATCCAATCCTATCAAATTGATTATCTAGTGACCTAGGGCAGTACAGATTGATAAGGTAACCAATTAAAGGTTATTCCTGGAGAAAGCCTAATAACCCACCACCGTCTCCTTGTCAAAGACTATGCCGTTATGCCTAAAAAGAAGATTGCTGAAAGCCACCAAATAGATTTAAGCGGTTGTTGTAGAATAGACCCAAATAAATAGATGTCTGTGACATGGTAGATAACGTCAAGAGGGTCGACTGAGATGGTTTAGCAACATTACGAGCCTTAGTATGGGTGATATGGCTGTTGAAATACCTTGATATGGTTGTCCTCTGGATACGACCCTGTGGCTACCCTAAAATAAATGGCTCGCTTGGTGTCGTGAGCCAAGTTATGGGATACAACGGGCCCAGTACTGAAAATGATGAAGATCAAACAAAGTGGCATAGATTTAGTAGGAAGAAGCCAAAAGAAGATGGGTATGCGGCGGTTTCAGATGACCGATTCTGTGGTGTCAACAAAAAGGGAGATAAGTCGAGAATCTTTTTTGATACATGGGTTTAAAACGTCGAAGTTTATTACGGTAAAAGAGTATGAGTTACTGTAAGTTTATTTTATTATACTTAAATACAAATTGAGCCATGTCATAAATTAATATAAGTTGAATGTGGTCATCTCATAACTTACACACTATCATCAGTTGTTGATAGATGACTCATACCCTTTTTCCTTAAAACCACAGAATTATTATTTGACATTATCCCTGCGGCTAATAGGGTAGTTGGCTCATTTTTTGTATAAGTTGTTATATACAATCTAAAATAGAAAGAGTTTTATAAATCAATTCAGTAATAAGTAAGTTAATAACCTTCTAAATTTGGTGGTGGGGTAATTTTCAATTTACAGCAAAGGATGCACGTACTATTTTATGACGTCACCGTCATTACGGTGCGGGCTTGCGAGAGAGATAGAGAGACTACGCCTCCACTCTTCCTTTTACCCATTTTAATAATATTAATACTTGATTTCACCATTAAATTCAGTACTATTTTCACAGAAAGGTTTTTTAATGTTATTTGCTGTCGCGTATAATTTAAAAAATAAATCAAAAATAGGAAATAAACCCATTACAATTCTTGCGAGTAATGTCAAGACAGACGCTTGACCACTCCACTATCACCACTCTTCACTTACTGTTTATACCAAGGCTGTTTTATATCAGAAGTGGTTACCTCCATCATGTGCAGCTTTTGCGGGTAGGCGAGGTCGCCGGGTGCGGGCCGGTAGTGCAGCACGTCGGCGCGCAGATGCACGTGCGCGCGGAACACGAGCCGCTCCTGAGTGTCCTGCAGCAAGGCGCGTACACTCGCGCCCAACGCGCGTAGCCGCTCCGCTACGACCGAATAGATATACCTCTTAAGTTAAACTCTTGATACAATTCATACAGGGTGTCTGGCGGCAGATTTATGTTTTTAAATGCCGTTATTTTAAACAGTAATGAACGGTGCGGGGGGAGGGTGGCGGCATTGGAATGAAAGATCGTGCGGATTTGTCAGTCACAATGCCGCAGTGGTCGGGTGAGCATCGCGCGTTCGCCATTGAGGCGTTTTTCAAGAGCAACGATTCTTACGTAATCGCTCGTCGAAAATTTTGTTCACACTTCGGTATTCGAAGGTTAAGTGATCGACCGAGTGTAAATTTAATTCGATCCTGGGTGCAGAGGTTCCGAACCACTGCTTCGACTGTAAACATCCCAGGGCTAGGGCCTAGTCGATCTTCGAGAACCCCCGAAAACATTACACTGGTGAAACAGAGTTTACGTGAAAATGCACGACTTTCAATACGGAAAAGAGCAGCCTCACTGGAACTTCCAAGAGCCTTTGTCCATGAAATTTTGAAAAAGAACTTGAAGTTCCAACCTTTTAAAATTCAAGTAGTGCAAGAATTGAAAGAAAATGATTTTCTTTTACGCAAAAACTTTTGTGAAACGATGTTGGAACGTTTCTGCACCGTGAATTCCATTTTTTGGAGCGATGAAGTTCATTTTAATTTAAATAGGCACGTTAACAATCAGAACTGCCGTTTCCTGTCTCCAAGAATTCGCAATCCTCGACTGAAACACCAAAAACCATTGCATTGCCCCAAGGTAACGGTTTGGTGCGCTTTAGACATTAATGGGATTATTAGACCATTTTTTTAGAAAATGTTTTTATGAAATGCATTAATCGCCTGGACTCGGGGTCCAGGCGATTAATGTCAATAGTACGAATTATGGGCGCATGATTACCGATTTCTTTTTACTGAACCTGCGAGTTCATCCATTGTTCTCATCACACACGTGCTTCCAACAGGATGGTGCGACTCCACATACAAAATTATCTGAACTCAAAAATTGATTATGTCGATTGATATAGTCGCTTTGGGGACATCCCATAGCCAGCGAGGTCACCCGATTTGACCCCAATGGATTTTTTTATGAGGCTACCTCAAAGGGAAGGTCTACACCAATAATCCGCGAAATATTGCGGACTAAAAGGAAAACATTGGTCGTGAAGTCAGCGCAATTCAACGGAGCCTACTGTAGAGTATCGTGCGAAACACGAGACTCCGTTTCGAACAGTGTCTGCAACTTGACGGAGGAAATTTGGATGACATAATTAAAAAAAAAATGAAATCCGCATCTCTCCTTTGTATTCCAATACTTTTATTAAAACGACATGTCTAGTAGTTAATTTTTTTATAATATTAATTTTGAAAATATAAATCTGACACTAGACACCCGGTATTTGTCCCTACAACTGTGACACGGACTTAAGTTCATCAAAAGAGGGATCAGGTAATAGTATTCTTATATTTTTCATAATGGCAATCGGCTGCGAATTCGCGCCATTTCTGCCAGTGTCCAGTGCACATTTTTGAAAATATATAACATTTTTTTCAAGTTAACAATAAAATATCGATGTGTCACATTTTATTGCTTTTGGGAGTTTGGAGTTAATCCGATGAATACCACTTTGACCCGGCAAATTCCCGCAGGTCTAGTGCTTTTAAAAAATGCGGTCACTTTACTATGTCAGTCACAGTTTTATTCTAATGTTTCGATATTGTTTACGATTATTGACGATTATACACTAAACAACATCAAATATATGTATCAAACATCACAATAATAAACTAATATAAAACGTTAAAACTTCAGCTTCACTCGGGTTGCCGCCAAAACTGTCTACGACGAAAAAATAGTCTACGACACTGGCCAAATATGGGTTGATAGACTTCTATGGCGTACAGATTATATTAAAAATCGCGGAACACAAGAAGTAAGTAACGTTACGACAGTGGAAACATAGTCATAATCTGTGAATTTTGATTTTAAATCATGGAAGCTTTTTTGTATAATCGTCAATATCACTAGACTACTGTTGTTAGTGTGGCGACCTATTTCACTACATAGTACTACACATCCTCAACAGATGGCGCAGTGACGACATTAGAAGTCTGAATCACGCGAATGAAGTTTGATAGCGACTTAGGGTATATACAACTTCCGACATCAATCATTGGGGCAGTGGCAAGCCCCGCCAGACATTAGACCCACCTGATCGGAAGATCTTCCCGTTTCCGACACTGCCACTCCTGCCACACTTCGACCCATAACTCTTGACATGGTTATCAACGACATCATGGGTTTCATTTCGCTATAGCTAGGTTGTGTATTTAGACCCTGACTGGCCCTGGATCCTACCTGGCTGCCAAAACCGAGACAGTAAATGTGTACTTACGATCGTTATTGACCTGCTCCTCGATCACCTCCACGCGCAGTATAACACACAGTTCCGCGAGAGTCTCCAGGTGGTTTATATGTATGATGTGAGGACGTAGGGTCTCATATAAGCCATTACATAAAGATTGCAGGTATTCTCTGAAAAACAGGTATAATATACTCTATTTGGTACATGAATGTAGAAAAGAAGAGGTGTATGTACAGTAGGGGACATAACCCTTCAAACCGAACTTTAACCGAAATTATTATATTTGATAAGTTTTTCAGTTTAGGTGTGCTCGAGATTACGTGTTTTGTGTATGTATTGCAGTATCTATTAAATACACAACATTGTTTATTTTGTCATGAGGAGTGATGTCCGGTCTATTGTAATGGATGGTTTTGTCTGTTACGATTGTTCTGTCCCAATAGAGCTATTTATTAGACGGGCGCACTCACTCGAGCGGTGGCGAGGTGTGCGTGAAGAAGTGCGCGTACAATGCGCACTCGTCGCGACACGCGTGCGCGAGCAGCGAGCACGCGCGGCGCGTAAGCGAGCAGTGGTCGCGCGACGCGCGCGCGCACGTCGCTCGTAGGGCGGCCGCCGTGGCCGCGCCCGCCACGCGCGCCCGGCGCGACGCGTACTCGCGCTGCAGGTCCGACAGCAACGCGCTGTAACTGGAGGCACTTAAACGTAGTATTTTTTTTTCTATTTTTCACAGTGGCAGTCAGCTGCCATTTTTGCCAGTGTCGATTGTATATATTTTTGAAGTTATATAATATTTTTTCAAGTTAACAATAAAATATCGCTGTTTCACATTTTATTACTTCGTGGAAGTTTTGAAGTCAATCCAACGAATACCACCTTGACCAGGCGAAATCCCGCAGATCTATTTGCCTTTAAAAAATACGGTCACTTTGCTATGTTAGTCACAGATTTATTCCAATGTTTCAATACTGACGATTAATACACAGAACAACACCAAATTTACATATTAAAAACATCATAATAAACTAATAAAAAACGTTAAAATAAAACTTCAAGTTGCCGCCAAAACTCCCAGATAGTATTTATCAGACAGACACCTTAGAATTCACAACACTTTTAACATTGTGCTTATGTTATTGAGCGTGCTTTTTGACAAACTGTTATATTATTACTGGCTAAAGCAACAAACATATGTTAACAAAGTTCAATCACCATCACCAACCCATCTGCTGTCCCCTGCAGGGCACGGGTCTCCTCTCAGAATGTGAGAGGTCAGAACAATCTGACCTCAAACAACTACAAAACAAAGTACAAACTTCACCTGACCTAATACGGGTTGGTCCAAACACAATTTATCAATGCAAATAATAAATTCTCTGATACAGTATTAGGCAGGCACTATTACTTAACACGGATACACATTTATGTCATTTCTTATTGATTAATCAGTCTAATAAATTATATTTTAAATTGCGTCTTACGTCTTTAAACATAAACTTTATATTCTATCAAATTTAATGAAAACAGTGGAGCCAAATTAAGGGAGTACTTATAATATACTTACATTATAAAAAAATACTATTTATTTTTCTTAAAATTATTAAAATTTAATGATTTGTTTGAAATGAGGCCTTTTTTCAACAATATAGTTTTAGTTATTATCAAAATCAAATCCAAGACCACTTTGAGCACTTTTTAATATTCCGTATAACGTTTGGCCTAAACAGGCTATGCATGCCCAGTTGAAAAATTCACCTGTGCAGCTGGGAGATGGGTTGAGATGATAGAATATCATCTAGGGTCATCCATGCGATGACGAGTCATTCGGATACTAGTCGAGTTCCAGAATTCGTTTTATCCAATACACAGATGAGAGCATGGAAATATTAACCCACAACTTTTTCTAGTAAAATCTATATGTTCGACGCCCCGACCTTGTGATCGAAAAACGAAGATTCTGCCACAATAATCACTAATATGTTATATAATTTGTAAATTTGCCAAGAAGCTTGTCAAGCATGGAGATTACAGCGAAACCTTCTATTTAATGAAGGACGATAACACATTTGTCTAGACCCTTTTGTATATGTCTGTGTTGCAGTAGCGATGTGTGCTAATGCCCCAAGTAGGTGTACCACAAGTGGTTATATTTATAATGAATATTTATGAATAATGATTGATATGAATAGTATCCAACTTACTCAGGAATCTTATCAGCCCTCGCTTCAATTTCGCTGATTACCATCTTCAGTTTCGGTGCTGCAGCCTGAAACTTGCCGAAGTAGACTGCATATGCTGTGTCCATAGTTTCCTGATCACTGGGGTCCTCGTCTTCAGGTGCTAGGACTTGTTCTGTCGCATGGTTCAATACATGTGTGACGTAGGAGCGTATGAGTGAGATGGCACGATTTTGCAGATGTCGATATTTCACTAGGTATGTGTGGGATTCTTTGAAACTGCTCTGTAATTTTAGAATATAGAAAAAAAAATCTAAATTATTTCTTCTGCTAGCGGCAATGAATCGTATAGAACGCCACATCAAATATTTTTAGGATTTTTTCATACAACATGTACCGGTGACCCTTTAGTTTTTAGTCTAACGTATGGGGACCTACCCACATTACATCTTCCGGTCTTTAGTCGCCATTCGAGAGAATTTCTTCCCAATCGTTTATTGGTTTTTCTGCTAATTGATTTGGTATAGTAGATGGCACGAAACTTGAACATAACATACAGCGGTGAAGGAGATTTCGAGCATGCACCCTAGAGAGCTAACTGATTAACCAATCGCGTGCAAGCGCTAGTTAGAAAACTACTTCGACTGAGGATGTAAACAAGGCAAGGAATGAGTATAAAAGGTTGTTACACAATAGGTTGTGGCAATAAAGAAAAATAATGTTAGAGATTAATTTGTAAGATTATCTGACAACATCCAGAATAACATTAAATTCTTCTGGAAGTCCATAAGAACAGTAAGAGGTAAAAATATGACCTCACAGCTGGAAAAAATCAGAAACCAGGATGGAAGCATGGTGAGAGAAGAATGTATTCTAAAGAAGTGGAAGGTATATTTTGAAAGTTTGAGAAAGAGGATATACGAGAACAGACCCCAATCTGGGACATGAATAAAAGCTGTGATGAAAGCGATATTAGTATGGAAGGAATTGTGGAAGCATTAAACAGTATGATGTTAGGCGATAACAGTGCAGGATATGACAGGATTACGGTGGAGATACTGAAGGCTGGACAGGGCGTCGTAGCTAATCTGCTGTACGGCCTATTTAACCATTGCTGGAGAAGCGGTCATATACAAGAAGATTGATGCAAGGCCATTATCATGCCAATTTACAAAGGCAAAGGGTCGCAGCAGGACTGCAAAAACTACAGAGGCATTAGCTTACTCAGCATCGTCGGCAAACTTTATGTAAAAGTATTGATTAAAAGAGTGATGAATGAAACTGATGAAAAGTTATGGGATGTGCAAGCGGGTTTTGGGAGAGGAAGGAGTTGTATGGAACAGATCTTTTCCTTACGAAGTATAGCCGAAAAATTCTTGGCTCAGTCAAAAGGTCTATTGTGCATTCGTAGATTTGGAAAAGGCCTATGATAGAGTGATGAGGAATCAATTGTGGTCAGCATTGTCTGTGTATGGGGTGAGCTGTGGTTTGATATAGGCGCTGAAACCACTTTACAAGGATTCTAGTGCTTGTGTCAGGATAAATGGGGCTTGCTCAGACTGGGTTAACATAGAAAAAGGTGTTAGACAGGGATGAGTCGCTTCACCAGGGCTGTTTAACTTATTCATGGACAATGTCTTGAAAGATTTGAAAGAAAGTACGTATGGGTTAAGAATTAATGCTTTGATCCTTAAATGCCTTCTGTATGCAGATGATCAGGTCATATTAGCATAATTTGAGGAAGAATTACAAAAAATAATCAATATAATGCATGGTGTTTTAAAACTTAAAGAGATGAAAGTGAAAGTAAGCAAGACGAAAGTAATGGTTTTTGAAAGAGAAGAAAGAATGACAAAATGTGAGATTCTGATTGAAGCAGAAAAAGTGGAACAAGTGAATGGAACAAGAGTTTGTATACTCGGGTTCAAAGTTTACGAGAGATGGAAAATATGACTGTGAAATTGAGCGAAGAATGTTGGCGGGAAATCAAGTAAATGTAACTCTGCACAGCTTCATGGGGAGCCGCGAAGTATCAATAAAGGCACGTCTAGTTGTTCATAAAGGAGTGCTAGTCCCTACCCTTATATATGGTAGTGAATGTTGGGTTTGGCAAAAGAAGCATAAAAGCAAGATAAATGCTGTTGAGATGAAAAGTTTGAGAAGTATAGCTGGAGTGAATCTGATGGATAAAAAGAGAAATAGTGAAACAAGGGAAATCTGTGGTATGAAAGAAAATGTAGTAACAAAGATAGAGAAATGAATGCTTAGTTGGTTCGGACACATAGAGAGGTTGGATGAAAGAAGATTGACGAAGCAGATTTATAAGACGAGTCTGAATGGCAAATCGGCAGGGGTCGACCCAGGTGTACGTTCCATCGATGTTTGTTTGATTGTTTGTTCGAACTTCCGCAAAACCAGCAAGTAGATTTTGGTCAAACTGTTAACAGTCTTAAAGGTACTATTTCAACTTAAATAATGTGGCATGTTTCATCAAAATCCGTCAAGCAGTATTGAAGAAACAGCTTAATCTGTGTTTTAGTAGCCGCCACTAAGGTACGAGAGCTCAAGTAAAAGTGGTTCTAGGCTTATTATATAAATCTATGATTGTTACGGTATTTTCCATGAAATCAGAGAAAACCGAAATTCACATGAGCGGAGCCGTGGACAAAAGCCAGTAATAAATAATTATGAACTCTTACATTTGTTCTCATGTAATCTAAGCACTCATCAATTTTAGCAAGCAGACTGAAAAAAGCTTCGCTGTTAACAGACATTGTGGGGCTACTCAGACGCTGCGACAAGTGCTCCACTTGAGTGAAATAATGCAGCTTCTGTTTTATGTCATCACCTGAAAGAATTTATTTATTCATACAAAATAACTTATACAACATACACACGGGTCTATTAGCTTTTATTTTATTAATCTGAGTTTTCACAGATTTAAACAAAATATTAATAATGCGGAAATCTGTACTAATATGTTCATCCATACTTATGTCTCGTTTTGGTATTTGCATACATTTTCAGTCCATACTCGTCCCCACTACAGGGGCGCGGACTTCCTCTAATCAGGAGGGGGATAAGGCTGTAGTCTACCACAGACTGAAAGACTTCACACTCCCATGCGGGTATGCAGGTTTCCTCACGAAGTTGTCCTACTCCGTTGAGTATATTGGTGTCTACAATGTAGATCATACTAGAGTTCAATATAGTTAATAGTTCCTGTGTCAACAGGACCGGGAGTGAACCCGAGATCTTTTCGACCGCGAATCATGCTTATAAACACTTGACCACCAATGTACTATGATGACCATAAATGCTATATTGATATAGTGACAAAAAGATATCATAAACTTGTCTAGTTTACAACCTATTATGGACAATATCAATAGCATAATAATAGCATGTAGTACATCATACAATAATATGATTAGTTTTACCTATAGTGGACAGTTTATTTTGATCAGCCAAAAGTTGTTCACTCATCATGTGCAATGCGTTTGTTTTGTTTGAGACAAAGTTGTACTGCTCTGAAAGCTTGTCCAGATCAGACATTGTAGCACCAATCTGAAAATGGAATTTATACATGGTATTTATTCATACATTTATTTTGAATTTCTGAATATTATATGTGAAATGTGTTACATGTGTTTATATGTGAAAAAAGTTTAAATCATACAGTGTTTAGTGCACTTTATTATATTCATTTAGATTTCAAACTAATTTATCACAATGAGTCACAAAAATGTAATGTGGTAACACTATAACTAATAACATTTTATTTCAGAAGAATAAATAATGATATACATGTCAAATTTATTTATAAATTGCTAAAAATATAAAAATAAGGGCATGAAATAGTAAAAAAAAAATTCAAATCCTAAAATACTCAGAAATTAAGCTAAAACATTATTTAGGCATAGATTATTTATTAATTTCCTACATTTTTTGGCATAACATATTATGTAATAGAAAAATCGAAAAATTTATAGTCTGTCTGATGTAAAATACGTATTCAAATGCCATAATTGCCAATTCCTTCTAGTGTGGTTGCCCAGTATTGTGATTTCTGTTTTTGTGTTCCACACATCAGGTTTTGGTGATAAACAACTCCATGCAGATCTTTAATATTTTCATTCCCTTCAGTCTGTATATATTTGTAGTTATGATTGGACATTGATGCAGCAATTAAGTGCAATAAATATAACAATACTAACCTGATTAGTTAAAGCAACACACTCATTTCTTCTGTCTTCCAACTGCTTATAATATGCCTCATATGGTACATCATCAGTCTTTATTTTGCTGTCACATAAGCTCTCATACCACTCGAGGAAATCATAGGTTGTCTCTACAGGTGGTAGTGTAGTTTTATCTATCTCTTCTATTGAACTACTTTTAGACTTTTCCTAAGACAAAATAATAATTTGTTATTGTTCTTAGCACAATATCATTTTCAAATTTCTAAGCTAAAGTATAAAATATTTAACTCTATTTAGTCTTTCTCACTGAGCATTGGTGAACATTTAGCATTATAAAATGTGAAGAAATCAAATCAAATGAATAAGTAGTGGATTACCAATACCAAATACCAATCTCACATTGGTAAAAGTAAAATTCAATTAAACTTAATGTAAGGTACACTAACATAAGAGTGATTTTTCATCTGTTTCACAAAACCTTTTCACAACTCAAATGTTTTGAAATTTGGCATTATTTCTTACAAGTAAAACTATACATTTTAGGTAGTAAATAATAATTTATTTGGTAATCATTTACAGGTCCTTATAGGTTTATTGACTTGAAAAAATTTTGATGGATAGAGGACACGCGGCTATAGTAAATAGCCATATTACTTCACTTCATTTCTTGGTTTATGGCGTTTGACCAATTTGGTACAATTCTGCCCCTATCCATTTATGAAAGTATCATAAACTTAGGGGGTGGTAATTGGTGAAGATAGAGAATTTTGGTATTGGAAAGACAGAAGGTACTTCAAATAACTATATTAAAAGTCCCATTTGGGCAATTCAACCACTTTTGAAAAAAAAAAATTTAAAATGTTTAAAATCACCTAGTAATGGAAGCCGCCATGTTTATTGTTATATTTACGATTTTAGTAATGGGTGTAAAAATCTTTGTTAAAGACAAAATAACACGATAAATGGCCAGAAACAGGTGCAACAATGAGTATAGTGAGGAGGGGAATGTTAGGTTGTCATAGAAACACACGAGCCGAGCAGGCATGCCACAGCAGTGGCCAGTGAGTGCCATTAAATATGTAGTAATAAACAAGCATCAATTGCCCAATGGGACTTAAAATTTACTATAGCCACAGGTCCTCTCCTCCATCGTTTAAAATATATTTCAAGTCAATAAATCCATAATGACGTATTGTAAACAATTACCATTAATCTTTAATCATACAATGTTTTATTGCATAATTTCAACTTCTTATGTTTATTATTTTTTGTCATGGAAATCACCTGATATCACAATCAGTCTGAAAAAAATCATTACTGGATAAAAGGTTCGTTGTAGAATATACCAATTTAAGTCTCTTTTGTGAAGGTGTTATCAGTTAATTATCTTGGCACTCATATGTGCAATAGTTCTTGCACTTGTAAAGGCACTCAGGTCTTTGCTAGCAAATTAGTTCTGTTGTATTTGGCTAGAGTATAACCCATGAAGGTAAGCAGAGACTATAAGTTTGTCATATACTATGATCTGACACACCTCTTTCGGCCCATCTACATTCATACATCTTTTTATATACTTCCTCAGGTTGCGGGTGCTTTGTATTTGACATTTTATTTTTTTACGTTGTGTAAATTTTAGAAATATATACTTTTCTAAGTAATAATTAGTTTAATACAAACATCATCCACATCAGTCGATACACCAAGTATTAGCGACTCCAAATCCAGAATAGCTTCTCGTTGTTGAGATGTGAGAGGAGCTAGAGGGTTTTCTGCAGCCTCCCATAGTAGAAGTTTGTTTTGAATTTCTTTTAGTGTCATATTATCCATAGCTATATTTGTTCAATTTACACAAAAATATCAGCATTTATCTTACATAAATTACCGTATAATTATCGGTGTTGGCTATAAAAGATATTTAATATTTTATTTACCCTTTACCCTGAATATGTAAACACGTCATACCTTTTTTTAAGATTTCCCTTTTAAGGGAAGGCAAAAGGATCTAAGCCCATACAGCCTTGTCTGTCGTAGTTACAATTTATTATTTTCATAAGTCAATAAAATGCTGATGTATGATATCTTATTTTATTGGTTCTTGGGAGTTTGGACGTCAACCCTACGATTACTACATTGACTGAACATGACTTTCCGCAGACTTATTGTCTTAAAGAAATACGGTAACTTCGCTATGTTAATCACAGTTTTATTCCAATGTTTCAATATTTTTTACGATTATTGACGATTAATAAACAAAAGAACACCAAATTTATATATTAAACATTACAATAAACTAATACAAAACGTTAAATTAAAACTTCAACTGACGCTTCACGAGTTACCGCCAAAACTCCGTCACAGTACCTAGTACTCAGAATAAAGACTATTATTATTCTGCATTATTCTGAGATCTAGTAGTAGTACTTTGTTTCGTCCTTAAGGACAGGCGAGGGAACAAAGCCATACTGCTGAGTTTTGAGTTTACATAGTTTCATCAGTTTAACAATAAAATGCTGATGTATCACATTAGATTGCTTCTTGGAATTTTTGTTAATGTGGTAATCTAAAGATTGCCACATTAACACATTGACTGGGCAAGAGTTCCGCAGGCGTATTGCCTTGAAAATGTACGATCACTTGCTATGTTACTAAACACATTACAATTGCCATTGTCAAGTGTCGGTATCACAAATAATTTCTTTTATGTTTCGCACATTGTGGTCGTTAAAACCATACTGCTTTATTTTACGTAGTCATACATTTTTCATACGAGTAGTCCTCCTTGTTGCTTTGTTTTTACAATTTTTTTCAAGTCATGTTTCCATTTCAATAATAGTTTTTATTTAAAAACGAAATGTCAATGTATTTCATTTAATTGATTCTTGGGAATTTTTATGTCAATCAGACAATTATTGCGTTAACTAAGCGAAAGTTTTTGTAAGCTTATTGCCTTGAAAAAATATGGTCAAAATAAACTAATCTAAAACACTAAAATAAAACTTCAAATGATGCTTCACTCGAGTTGCCGCCAAAAATTACTTAACAAAGTAGAAATTGCTAAGACAATAATTATAATATCTAAATACAAAAATTATAAGTTGGGCAGGACAAGCGGTTCATAAATACAGCATATCATAGTCAATAGCGATAGAAGGCATTCATATCTGCGGCTAACAGTGTGAATGCTCCATACAGATCACAGAACAATGAAAACTAGTTTTATCTGTTCTGTGATACAGATAATGACAACAGACTATATAGAGATACTACGTATATAATGATTTATTTATTGTTATATTTTATGGCATAATGTTAGTTAGCAGGCCATAAGTTAGTTTCTTGAGAGTTTTAGCGTTAAGCCTATGAATACTATGTTGTTTAGGTAAATTTTGCCGCAGGTCTGTTTGTTTTGAGAAAATATTGTAACTTTGCAACGTTATTTACAGTTTTTCAGTTTTTCCAAATTGTTCACGATTATTGACAAACAGCACCGAATTTATATTAAAAAATCCATTAAATTTATAGAATTAGGTTCAATTGCAGTTTTTTTGTAATATTAACGTTTCAATACAGCTGCATTTTCTCATTTTCATGCTTTTAAATTTCAACTTTCGAAATTATTCACTTGACAGTTTACACGTCACCTTATTACTTCGCCGGTTCGTATTTATAACACTGTTGACTCGTCGACCTGCAAAAGTCCCTATAAATTGGCATAAATTGAAGTCTGATTATGGCGATGAGATTTGGTTAAGACCAATTATTTATTTTTGAGAGACTCATCATATAAATAGATCCTAGACTTTTCTGTATTTTCATCTTTGTCTTTTTAAATTACTTTTTTGTATCTCTATATGCTTTAGACTTATGACATTGCCAGTGACCTTTAAACTGTATCGAAAATTCAGATAATGCTACAGAGACTTACCTTTAAAATACTAGGAAGTTCGTGGTGAATCGATTGCTTAGTGCATGCTTATTCCTTATTATTTATTTATAATATTTTTAAGGATTTTAGCAGAAATGATATGTACTTAATAGTAGGTATTTAATATTTTATTAAAAACTCAGCTATTTTTAAATTTCTTCTCACATAGTGACATCTTGTATCAAATAGTATACGACTTCCAAAGTACTATGTTTACTTGTGTAATTTTATTGTACACCAAAGGAACAACTATAGATACTAAGTAAACAATTTTAATCATAAGGCCATCATCATCAGTTTGTTGGTATCCACTGTAGGACAAGAATTTCCTTCATGAAAGGATTAATCCCAGTAAATATTCGCAGAGATGTGGCGACGCTGCTGCCCTCTACCTTAATTATCTTTCTAATTTTAAATGAAGGTTAATCTTGGTAGTGCAACATCTTAGAAATAGATGGCGCTAACAGTTGCAGAAAATTATGTGCAACTATCAGCCAGTCTTCATATCACCATAGTGCTTCTATAGAACACTTTTTCTAAAAATTTGTTTGTAAATCGTCAAAACATAGCAGAGAGAAATGCAGATTATTATTATGGAAGTGGGTATGGATGGGGCAGTGCCTGAAATTCATTAGGGTTAAATCACATCTCTCAGTACGGTTTTGAATTTTTTTTTCTATCAGTATATTCTAGCTTCATGCATTCAACTATATTTAGCATATGTTTGTCTATACCCTTGGTTCCCAACGTGGTCCAGGTGGACCCCCAGGGGTCCACGGGAGACTCGACGAGGGTCTACGTTGGGGTAGGCAAATTCCCATAGTTAGATCTAATCTTCACATTTTTTGTCGAGTTTTGGGAATATGGTAGAAATATAGCTGCAGGGGGTCCACCGGAACCAGCTAAATTTTTAAAGTGGTCTATGAGAAAAAAAGTCTGGGAACCTCTGGTCTAAACTATTATAAAATTGTTAAATGTCAAATTTTCATAAATCAAAATAGATATGTAAAAACAAACTACTCAGATCGACTAATTAAAGGATTTTGAAACCAAATCCGTCGATGTTTGTTTGTTTGTTCGGGCTTCACGCAAAAATCAGCGGCTAGATTGGTCAAATGATTAAAGATACTATTCCGACTTAAATAATGCTACATGTTACATCAAAATCGGTCCAGTAAAATTGAAGATAGAGCTTGATTCCTGTTTTAGTAGCCGTTGTTAAGGTACGAGAACTCAAATAAAACTGGATCTTAGGTTTTTTTTTAATATAAATTTGTTTGTTTCGGGATTTCTCATTTAGCAGAAAACCGACATTCACGCGGACGGAGCCGCTAGCAAAAGCTAGTTATGTATAAAATGAGGATAATCTCAACACTCGATTTTATAATTATGTTAAAGAATGATGTACGTAGTAATATGTATGTAGGAAACCTGCATACTCACGTGGGTATGTGAAGTCTACCAACCCACACTAGGCCAGCGCGGTAGACTACGGCCTAATCCCCCTCCTGATCAGAGGAGGACCGTGCTCCTGTAGTGGGGACGTTATGGACTGAGGATGATGATGATGATGATGTACGCAGTCGGTCCCATAATGAACTGACCTGATATAGTTCTACGCGACTTGTCGATA
>WUAW01007369.1:36199-70051 GCA_017165845.1 Thaumetopoea pityocampa | reverse complement strand
GGTGGGACGCCGCATGCTGCCTCTCTCAGCACGTAGTGGGTCATCGCGAGTTATTTGGCACGCCCACCATTATATATATATGTATCTTTTATTTATTTTTTAATATAATTAGTTATGTATATAATAATAAATATATTTAAAATACCAAATGATAAGTGAAATTTTAAATTTTTGTTTACGTTTATCAGGATATTAAATTCGCGTCTATTCTAAAAGAACATATTGAGACGTCGCATCAAGAACATATCGAGAACAATAATGAGCGGCCACATGCCTGGTCTGATATTTCAGATAATATGCGGTAGGCAGGTTAAATGGAGACGAATTTACAGAAACACACAACAGTAACGCCAATTTAACGTTTACTTAGTAAACTTATTAATCGACCTAGTGCTTATTTAAATTAATCTAAAAGCAAAATATTTTAAAATCAGTCTGATCCTTTTAGTTCCATTATCTATCGTAGTTGTCTCAAAACGCTTAAGGTAGTACACGGCGTAAGTTTGCCTACTACCAACACAGTAATGTTGATAGTTAAAAGTCAAACAACTAGACAAGAAAACTAGACGTGTGAGCAAGCAAAGGGTTCCGCCGTTTAAAGTTGTTTAGACTGTGAGAAAGCGAATTGAGAGCAGGCGGAAACATCGTGGCCGACTGACACCGCGCATTCTGGATGTCTTGAAATGTAACTCGATGTCTAATAAAAAGTAAAGATCTCTCGCCGGCGATGGATTCCAGGGTCAGTAGCATAAATACGAGGAAAATAGCGATAATGGGCCGGCGTGTAACGGGCGAATGACTTAAATATTAACTTTCACAATTCAGATTACAAAAATCTTTTATAAATGTAAATAAAAATGGGATATCCTGGTAGGCAGTTTAAATATGTTTATTATAAAATAAATATTTCTAATTAGATTTAAATTATAATTATTAGTAGTAACATGAGATACATGATGTTAATTCTATTATCAATAAGTAATTATTTATTGTAATTGTTTGAACAAAGTTCATTAGTATTTTTATAAATTAGTTTTCTCATTCTTTAAGAACCGCGTATCTTGCAGTTAATTTATTGGATTTTTTTAAGAAATTTAATTAAATGGACGCTTGTAGTGACAAGCATAAGACTTCAGTACCCATTCTGGTCGAAGTATTTGCGGGGCGTGCAATGTATATATGTAACATACATACATACATTTCTAATACGAGTATTCTTAGTTGCTGCCGGTCAAAATATAAAACCCAACCACACTGATCCCTCTGTAGGACGCTTGGTTTTCAGACCAACATTATTTTTGTATAATAGTATTATATAAGTATATAATTGGCTGTGTCGCCGCGGCTTAATAATAGCGTCACTCCCTATCTTCGTGTAGATGCTATGAGAACTAGCTATATCCATGATAATGGGCAGCAGCGTTATCCTGTTATTCAACCAAAATCTACTGCGATCGCCAAGACGCCTGCTACGCGTGGAGATTATGGAAAATCCCTCGTTTTTAATGAGGAGGCCTATGTCCAATAGTGGACTATCACGTGCTGATGATAATGAAGTATATATTATTTTTAATTTCTGTAATAATTTTTTTTTCTATAGCTAGTTTAATTGAGTAAAAGACCGTAGTCAATGCGTGTCAAGTAGATATTTGCATAATGTTGTTTTCCATTACCCTGCTGTGACCGTCGACCTGTGTTAGCGACACCCTTTGGGAATCAACAGATTGCCCCTATTATTATTGTCGGGGTCACACAGAAGCAATCATTCATAATCAAAAATTATTATTCGAAATATACGACACCTCGCGTGTTTCACAACAATGTTTTGGAACTTACAGTAACATACTTCAGCATGTCCTTTCCTTTCCTATTTTCTAAATTATTACATTCTTCAATGTAAATTATGTTAAGGAGCAATTTAGCCAAAGAATTCACTTGTTTTTACAAGGCGATGGTTTTATGGATGGCAACAAATATAATTATGAAAAAGAGAGTGTTTAATTTTATAATTTTGTATGTAGGTAATAGTGTGTAATAATCTGCCAGATTTAGTTCGCCCCACCCTGTCCAGATAATTACAAATGTTGTATTTTTCTAACCTTTTATTGTCTGAGACCAATTGACGCGTGGATCGAACGAATCTGAGCGGTGTTCCCGAATAACCAGAATTTCCTTAGCGACGTATTTTGTCAGATTCATTACAATGATAATTGAACCTAATGAACTCTCTTGTGCCGTAATTTAAATTTGAACCTAAACCGTTACAGAAGAAATAGGGATCCACCTATCAAGACTGTAGAAGGCGTTTATATCGCATAGGTGCCAATTATGTAATATGAATGACATTGATCTGAATTTTATATATTTGCCTCCCAATTTTTAAACTTAGCAAGCCCAGCACTTTACCTCAGTGCTCAGCACTTTTCCGCGACAGAAAGGCTAGAAGATTAGAAAATAATTATTGATTTTCCTATTTTAGTAACAATATCTTGTACAATTTAGCTCAATGCAATTTCAGTTGCAATTATATCTCAGAGAACTGTGCTGTGTAATTGTAGAATAAGCGATGTAAATTATCAATATGATAATGACGGTATATATGTTTCGTAAAGGTCAGGGTACTAATAAGGTAAAGTATTTATTTTATTACTACCAGTAAATTTATAATACGAATCATCATATCGCCATCCCATGTGTGATTAATGGTTAAATGTCTATATTAAATTTGGACGATCATATTACGCCATTACGTTTTGTGTGAAGTTATAAATGTTACTTTGTTATTCATCGCACGTTAAAGCTTTTGTATCACTTTATTTCCTTATAGGGTAAGATATCGTTATTGGTATTGACTATATCTATGCGGTAGTACGGTAGTATTATATCTATGGATGCTGTGTGGTGCCGGCAAAATGGTAGCGTTACTCCATCTCTTCCCGTGGATGCTGTGAAAACCAGCCAATAGATATACCAGGATAATGGGCAGCAGCGGTACACTGTATTTCAATCAAAATCTACTGTGATAACCAAGACGTCTGCCAAGCGTGGAGATTATGGCAAACTGCTCCTTCTTAAGGCGGAGGTCCACATCTTTCACGATCATTTCCAGGGGCTGATGACAATGATGATGACGCGGTGGTAACTAATGAAGTCGCGTACGTAATACCCAATAAATTTGTTGAAAATTCAAGTCAGAAGCGGACTGAAGTGAGCGCGCGATTCAGACGTTAAATGAGTAGGAGCGAGAAACGCCGCACCATACTTGTACATAAGTAACTTTATATTCTTTTTTTTTATAAATAGGGCGGAGACATTAACAAAAATCATAAAAATAGGTCGTGTAGTTTTTGACGACATCACGAACACATTCATACTAGAAAAATAGAGAACCTTCTTTATTTGAAGTAGGTTCAAAATAAACATTGGGCGCCAATTAAAAATCAACTGTTTGCCACGAACTGTCTGCTGATTACATTTGCTCCCTCAAAGATTTGATCAAGGAAAAATTCTCATGTTTAATAAGACTTACCATAGCTTGCTCGATCTTGTTGTCGATGGCCACCGCGCTAGTGCCCGATGCGCTGCAACAAAGAGAAATTCGCACAGTTAGTTACAGCTATAACATCAACTATCCTGTTTGATCCGTAGTTTGATAAGCTACGCGCGTGCCCACGTCCGTTTGGATTAATAGAAACTTGGGTGGTATACGAGTACCTGCGCTGTTGGTTCATGGAGGAAATAATTGTTTTTTTTTGCAGACAGTTAAAACTAAAGAGGAATCAATGAAATTAATAATGAAATCTTATAATAATAAAAAAATAGTAAATTTGTTAAGATTTTGGAATGTAAACTTATTAATCATCAACATTCATCCGTGAAAGTCCACCGCTGCAGGTGAGCCTCCCTCTTAAAAAAAGTTAGACATGCCGTAATCTCTCCGCTCAGCGAACGTCTTAGAGATCGCAACAGATTTTGATTGAATAGCAGGATCTTACTGGTGCCAATTATCCTAGTACTTCCCTTGGCTGGTTCGCACGGTATCCACGGGAGGAAATGGAGTGACGCTATTCTTATACCGGCGCCACATATAATTTATTAATACTCGTTACTTATGTCGAGGTATATATGTTTGGGTCGCCTCAGGTATTCTTGTAAAAAATTAATGGAGACTCATTTGCATCAGAATCCATTCGGCGAATGACGAGAGGTGGCATAGGACAGAAGGTGAAGGACTTGTATTGAGGCCGAGATCCGTCTACAGTCGTAAAGTCGTCAATCAGAGTTAATTAATTTATACTGATAAAATCATGGTTAACTGTCTATAAAAGTTATTTGTCTGGAACAAATATAGTATTTTTTTAAATTTTACAAAACTGTATTAATGTCACACGTACTTGGGATAATTTTTATTTTTTTATACACAGGGAATTCTAATTTGTGGCTAGATCAATATGTATGAAAAAAATATACATACATACACACATACACTCACGCCGGCATCCCATAAGGGTAGGCAAAGACTACAGTTTGCCACATACTACGATCTTGACACACCTCTCTCGCCTCATCCACATACATTTTCGTCGATTAAGGGTGCTACTAACTTGGCTTTTTTGAAACAAGTTGTTGATATGGTCAAGGTAAGTTTTTCCTCGGGCGGGCTCGGGTAAGTTTTATGTCGGGCGCACTCTTCCGACACTTCCACTTGAATTAAAAAATACGGAAATTTCGTCATAGTACAATTAGTGCGGACGTATTTGTCTATGCGTCTGTCGACGGCTTGGAGCAGTGTTGTAAGGGTCGACCGCGTTAAATAATATGTTACTAATAACAAGCCTACCTAATTCATACTTATCTTTATCATAGGCTCTGGAAGTGACTGCTGGAGACGGGCCTACACCTTAAAAAAGAGGGATTTGTCATAATCTCCACGCTTGGCAGGCGTCTTGAAGATCGCAGATTTTGATGGAATAACAGGATAACGCTTCTGTTTATTATCCTGGTACATATCTTGGCTGGTTCTCACAGCATTCACGGGAGGAGATGGAGTGACACTATTATTATATCGGCACCACGCAGCACAATTCATACCGCAGACCGGTAATTTAGAGAAAAGCTTCCGCCTATTGCAATACATTGTACTGCGGGTGATTACGTTCAAGTGATATTTGTAACAACAACGAACAATAGACAACTGAATTTTGTTTTAACCTATAACCTCTACAGCCGGAAAATAACTGAGGACATTCGGTAATAATAAAATATTATGTTTCATTACTAAGAAACAATTCTTCGCTCGCCAGATGTGAACACTTGACCCAAAAACCTCTATCGATCGTTCAGACAGCGGGCCGCCAAACGAAATTCGAGAAAAGAAGCTAATTTAAAACATTATAACGTTGTTACAAGTCAGCGAACCATTGTCGAGGAACCTCATTCGTAACTAACTGTGAACGCGCAAAGTGCATTTTATGTATATTCCTATCATCGCATCGCAATGGACCGATAAATTAAGCCGAGTTCAGCAATACAATGGTAATGAGCAGCGCACGCGGCCGGCTAGCACGTGCGCCTCGATGACGACATAGATCTCAGCGGCTGGCGACAACAATGTACTGTGGCCGGATTTAACAATTATGATCCAATATCGCTGGTGTAACAGTCCAGCAGATAATATGTGGCACGACGTACAGCTGTGTAGGTACTTGACTTTCTCTCACGGATGCCGTATCGCGTCAACGGGGTGAACAACACAACGCTAAAGTTGAAGCCATTCGAGCGTTGAAGACAGCGTCACGGATCGATTTCGACCGGTCAGCCGCTGAACCGTCCCGTAAAAATCAAAGGACGTGGACTAAATGACCGCCACTGCAGTAATAGGTTATGGCTAATTCATTCAAAATATAAAGACGCACGTACGATTTTTATTTGTGTAAGTATAAACGCATATAGAGATAGAAATTTAGTAACTCTAGTTTAAAATATATAACACTTTCTCTAAATTATACATAAACAAGTTCTTAGTATATTGTGATTACGCAATTTAGGAGGTTGACAAAATCGCAAACTAACGCCGTACGTGAAAAAGTTGAAACACAAAATAGCAAAACCCAAGCGACGGAGAAAGTATTTTGTATAGGTGACATTTCTTGTAGAAATTATGGTGAAACGATGATAATTGTTAATTTAAACAGAGCTTGGCTAATATTATTCATTCCAGTATAGTAAAATACATCGGTTCCCACGAAAATGTGATAGTTAATCTAATAAAATCTCAACTTTCACAAAATATTTTTAAGACTTGTTGCCAAATATACCTGAAAAACCTCGTGACAGACAAGAAACAGATCTGGCAAGTGTCATTAGGAGCGTAATTTTCAACACAAATTATGAGACCTCGAAATATATATATTTTTTAGTAAATGTAAATACCTATTATGTACATGTTAATATATTAAATGTAGTTTATTGTTAGCTTTAAGATTGCAGCAGGTGGTTTCCTATAACTGTAACAGTAAACCTGCCTGATAATGTAGGAGCCGCATATAATTATTGTATTATTATTGTATATCTTTTGTTGAAGATCCAAATATATAAATTGTAGAACAAAATGCTGGTGATAATTATTGCAAGCTCTATTCTAATAAGAGCCGTACAAGTGACTGTATTAAGAACAATTAAAATAGAACATACAGAAAAAAGATGTTAAGTAAGCACAAGATTCATACAATGAGATAAACGGACGCGCGTTCTCGCGTCGATCACATTCAGCTCTTCAAACAACTCTCGAACAAAGACGCAAAAGGCTTTAACGAGTTTTACGTGGAGAACAAAAGTTCCGTAGAGGGCTTTATCTTATTATAATAACGATAAGACATAATGCACGTGTGCAGCGCTGGTTCTGAATTAATAAATGATCAAACTGGTTTAATGAAATCCTTAGTTCATAAAACTCGAACACCAAAAAACAAGATGTTTTAGTAAAAATGCTAAAGTAAGATTTTTTAAAATACGAGTATATTTATATTAACTGTTCATAGCTTCAGAGATAAAAGATTTGCTTGTAATATATAATAATTATTGCATGAAATAGTGTAACTTCAATATTATAGTCAAAGAAAAATTTATGAAAATATTGTACTTATTTGCTAGTTGAAATTTTGGTTAAAATTTCACGAAAAACATTAATGTGATATGAACATTATAACCACGAAATAATTTTTGCTGATGACAAATTAAATACTATAATGATAACAGTACCAAAAATATATATAGCGTGCCGCACAATGAGTCACGTTCAAAACAATTGCTTTGTAGTTGAAAACAATACAGGCTAGAAAACAAAGGTCATATAAGAAATTATGCGAGCCTCATGAAAATCTAATAGTATTAGTCACAGAGTGGACCAATTATTATAATGCAATTAATTGTCGGCTGTCGGGAATCATCTAAACGCGTTCAATTAAAATGTTGATAAGTGATTTATTCTAAATAACATCTTTATATGAGATCTCGCTAGCTGCAATTTTAAGATAAGAATCGCGATTTTTGGTATTTTTTTTGTATTTCAAAACGACAAAATACATTATTCTTTAGCGATAACCTCATCATAGTGGCGTACCGGGCACCAGTTACCCAATGAAATATTCCCAACTAAAGCAAAGTCTAAGATGTAATCTATTTGCATATTATTTAAGATTATTAGTATAGCGGTAGTAATAAATTATCAGTACAATAGTGGGGCTCCAGTGTCGCTGTATATTGTTATCGTGTAGCGAGCGAAGTGCGTGCGCGCAAGGTCACTGAAGGGAAACAGTTTGATGTTGCCATACCTGGGCGCCAGTTGCTCGGGCGCGTTTCATCTTGCTGCTGGGGTCTACAACACACTCGCAACATTATACTATAAAATAACAGTTATATGAATTTATCTGAGCAAAATATTAAAGAAAATGTAGCTACAGTTGATTACAGAGAAATAATATTTTCAAAACAGTAGCTCTTTGTTGATTCAGTTATGTTAAAAATTCATGATGGATTTCGGTTAATTTGGCTGTGAACTCTGTTGCTAGGGATGTTAATAATAAAATCAAATGAAAACAAAGGATATCATCAGTGGGACACAGGTAACAGTAATAAGCCATTCATTATTTGACTCGCGAAATAGTCACGCTACGATGCTTTCTAAAATTCATAAAACACCTCACTACAAAATGACTCCATTTTGAATATACTAATAACCTGACCTATACAAACTCAAGATCGTAGAAACACTAAGATCATCTCATATATCGAAAATGTTTCTATACATATCAAAATGTCTCTGGCAAATAATAATATAACAATGGCTATTTAAGGAATGTTTGTCTAATCATCACAAATTTTTGACAGTAACCAAAAATAGATTTCGCTTACATAGAAGGCTGTTCGTTTGTTCTAAGGGAAAAATGGAAGCAGTAACTGGTTTAATGGACAGAATGCAAAGATTGTTTAGTATATGTTGGAAATAAAAGTGGATATAGCCCTTTCGAACAATATAGTATTACAATGTAACGGATCAATACAGCAGTGAGACGGATAGAGTCATCTAGATTCAATAGGCGGCGCTGTGTCAAGCATAACTTGTGTATGTACTAGGTGCCGCCTGACACGTTGCCGTGGAACCTTCACCGAGTTACTGGCGTGGTAATTAGCCGAAGACTGTGAGAACTCTTACAAAATATTAACACGAGTTTGTTTGCCGACCCCGCAGTGTGACAAGCTTATCGGCATATTGTTGACACTGTGGTTAAAGTAACGGTACTCACACAGGGTAGAAGTAGTCAATGTACTTCACGACAACTTCTCGGAGGAGATCTTGGGTGTTCATGATGGACGTGTAGGTTCCACTTATAATTTTTGTTTGCATGGTTTCCACTTCGTCTATCAATTTAACTGCGTTGGACTGTCGAGTCCCTGTCGCCGGGTTCAGCGGCGTTGTTCTTTCTTATACAGTGCGTTGTAGAAGGTTGTGCGTGCTGAGGTAGTGTAAATGGTTATAAAATGTTGTCGGCGCGCGAGCAAGCGGATCGACGCGTTGCGGCAAACTGGGAGAGGGCCGGCCGCAGTGCAGCGGGCCGAGCGGAGGGGGCCAGCCAGCGGCGCGCGCATCACGACTCTACCTACTACAAGCTACGGTGGCGCCTCGAAACACCAAAACAGCGCTTTTGCGACACACCCGTCGCACCTCAAAAATGAGTATAAACCTAACAGTCGCCGCGCCGCGCCGCGCCGCGCCTTGAATTTAATAATGATCATACAAATGTAATTTATCGCGTAGGTGGCCAACACTGTCTGGATTTTGTTGGTCTTTATTTTGTGTTTGAAGAAATATCTATCTATATTATCATAAAATTGTTAAATGTCTAATTTTCAATAATCAAATATATTTAAAAACAAACTATTCAGATCGATTAATTAAGGGCTTCTGAAACCAAATCCGTCGATGTTAGTTTGTTTGTTTGTTCGGGCTTCAAACAAAAACCAGCGAGTAGATTTTGATTAAACTGTTACAGTATTAAAAGTACTACTATTCCGACTTAAACACTGCGGCATGTTCCATCAAATTCGGTCCAGTAGAACTGAAGATACAGCTTGATCCCCGTTTTAGTAGCCGCCATTAAGGTACGCGAGGTCAAGCAAGAGTGATTCTAAGGATAATATAAATCCCATGTATCAATTCCCATGAAGCAAAAAACCGACATTCACGTGGGCGGAGCCGCGGACAAAAGCTAGTTTATAAATAAAAACAATGAAAATTGTCAACAAGGATTTTCAATTACACATTCCATGTTGCCGCACCAGTGTATTTATTAGATACTACCATTTTATGAAAATAGATCGGAGTATATGACAAGACGTAAAGTAGCAAAGCGGTGAAGACTAACTAGCGGTATGGCTATGAACTGCCAACTCTTGGATCCCAAGCTTTTCGAAATCTTGTGCGTATTAAAAATTAATTATCAGTATGTTCAAACGGGGAAGGAAAACTTTGCGAGAAACTTGCATGCCTGAAATTGAGAGTCCGAAGTGTAATAACCCGCATTAGGCCAGCGTGGTAGACTACAGCCTATCTCCTCTCATTTTGAACGGGGACCAGTATCTTGCAGTGGGACAGTAGATAGGTTAATTATAGAAGATACAATAATAGACAACAAATATGAAAAAAGAACTGATGTATGAGCAACTCAGAAATGTTCTCTGTGCGAACCAATATCACTAAGATAACTTAATTCTAGAGTTATTGCAATATCGTAGACACATCCATGTATTTTTGTGACTATAAGTGAGTTCAAGATTCGCGTAGTAGAAGAACTAAATAAGTAATCAAATATTAATGTATCGCAATAAACTTTGCTATCAAATTGTAAGAAGGATTCTATAAGTTCCAGGAAATTAAGCTTTTCATTGTCAGTAGTCTGTCTTGAAATACTTACAACATTGTGGAAGTAAGCAGGCAAGTATGTATATATTGTTTTTTTTAAACTCTGAAACGTTTCTTGCTACAGTGTACCTAAATAACTCTTAAACAATCTCTTCTTGTCCTATTTCTAGAAATTGACGTCCGCTTTCTCGGCACAACTGAAGATTTTTTTAATTAGCTCAAGCATCTCTACAGCTTCATTTTCAGCCTCTGACGACTGAAATTTTTGCTAAATTTTTGCTTATTTGGCCGCAATGCGAGAGTTTTTTTCCCCGTCTATTCTTTACAATCACAATTCTCGAGTGGAACGCTTTGAGTATCTTTTCCCTGAGAAATCTTGTCGTTCTATTTCTTCTCTTCTTAAAGAAGAAATAGAACGCCACATCTCAATTTTATTACAATACATCCATGCGCTGTGGTACATCCATAGACCTCTCTTTGGCACACTTTACGGGTTAACCTTCTTTGCATGTTCGTGATTCGTGTATTGTAATCTTGGTAAGTATAATATATTCTTAATAAATAAAACTAGTAATACTTTCTTATTCGTAACTTTGATGATTTATACTTCAGTTATTTCTTTGTGCATCAAATGTTGAAATAAGCTCGCCGTTGTACATCATCAATTTATATTTTGTCTCTGTAAGTCTACGTAAATTGCTGACTACTGTTAATAAATAACTATTTCGTCATCATCATCATATCTTCAGAAAAAAATGGCACAGTAAATAAAAAAAAATGTTGTTATTTTACTGGCTACAGTAACACAAAAAATCATCAAGTTTTTAATACACAGAATAACTAATTTGCATAAATCGACGACCGTAACAACCCGTAAGCGCGACAATGGCGATCCTTCAAACCCTACGGAACATTATACACTTTTTTACAAATATCTGTACCATTATAAAATTATTAAATGTCAAATTTTGTAAATCAAAGATATTTAAAAACTACTCAGATTGATTAATTAAGATCTTCTGAAAACAAATCCGTCAATGTTCGTTTGATTGTTCGAGCTTTACGCAAAAACCAACGGTCTTAAATTATTATAGTCTTAGTCGTTTCATTTAAATCGATCCACTAGGATTGAAGATACAGCTTGGTCCCTGTTTTAATGGCCGCCGTCACGGTACGAGAGCTCAAGTAAAAGTGGTTTTTGGCTTTTTAAATAAATCTGTGATTGTTTCGGGTTTCCCATGTAGTGGAAAACCGACATTCACGCGAGAGGAGCCGCAGGAATAAGCCAGTATAAAAATAAAAATTTAAACGAGAATTTTGCAAGACTTATTTTAAGCGTGACGACTGGATTTCATAATTAAATTATGAAACGATTACATGAGTGCACAGGTTGGGATATATTCGTTATTTCAGTTATTTGTTCAAGCACTAGTTGATTTGAATACAAATTTGTATGTCTCTGTTCTGTATTTTACAAATAGAATACCTACATTTAAAATTATAAAAGAATTATTCGATGTAGATCATCTCAGATAAGCTCTCAAAAGTATTATAATTTTTCCATTATAAATATCATAGCAAACTTTAGAATAATATAGTCCTGGATGTCATCGTCACCATCGTCTGTTGTCCCACTGCACGGCAAGGGTCTCCCCTCAGAATGGGAGTAGTCAGGCTATAGTCCATCATGCTGGCCTAGTGCGGGTTAGTCTTGGGTGTAAAACATTCGAAATATGTTGTTTGTGTCTACTGTATAGCGTTACAAATGTTACGTGTTGTTGTTAGATAATGATCATTATTATATACGGCATTATTAATGCCAGCGAGCGGAATTAACTGTCCATTACGATGATAGCTGACACACAAATAATGTTCATTAACCTTGACTTCAAGTTAGTTACCAAAATAATTATCGAGCAGATGAATATTATATCATTGTTCATCATGTGCCACGTTACGTAATTTGCTGACACACATTTTTTTTAAAGTGGTGTAGTAAAAAAATGTAAGTATTTAAACCACAACTAAGGACTTTCTTTGTTAATTAACGTTTGTCGATTAATAATTGTGCTCATAGACTAACTAGAAAAAAATTGTGAAAAGGTATATTATGAATGTACTATTATTCCCTTAAATTCAAAGCTTAATTATAACTAACTATACAATACTTCAATACTAACTGCAATAGCAATATGATATGGAGATTTTTCAAATTCAGGTTTCAGAATTCTGTTATTCTGTTCATTAGATACAATAAATATATTAGTTAAAAAGTTACAGATCTGTTTGTGTGCGTATGCTTTCTATATATATCACTTATTATATGTATCATTTGTAAAAAAATAGTTAGTCAAGTACTGGACAGACTCATGGACGAACGACTAGTTTTTTGTTGGATTCTGTATCGGTTACCTCATCACATCCATCATGAGCGTCATGACGCAGCAAAACATCACAGATCCGCCTCGAATAATTGAAGAGGTACCATGTATCTAAAAATGAAGTTCTAAAAGGTTTTTTGCGAGTGACAATCATTATTATTACAAACTAGTTGGTATTACATAGTATACATACTAGTTGAAACTCGCAGTTTCGATCGTAATCACTTTATAATAGTAATGGCGACGATGATTCATAACTATGCCCGGCTCTGATGTCATGTTTATTTACGTGCAATAGTTAAGTCAAGTTCTGCAGTTAAGTCGGGAACAAGTAGCTTGTCTACTACTTGTTCCCGACTTAACTACAGAACGGTTTTTATTTGGAATTTGCATTTTCGTGTTGTGTGTACATATGTCTATGTGCAGAAGACACGAATGCAATAGTGAACTTTCATATGGTTTTGTTAATAATATGCACGGATACATTTGTCACTGAGTCCATCATGTATTATTATATTATACTGGTGTCTATATTTTATGTTATTTGCAAGCGCCAAAACCAAAACGCACAGAGAAAAAATATCAGATCAGCGTCTGCTTCTGTGGTGTCACCACTTCAGAGTTTGAAAAAGTGCACTCTTCCCCTGGATGCTGTGAGGATCAGCTGAGGTATGTACTAGGATAATTGGTACCAACGTTATCCTGTTATTCAATCAAAATCTACTGCGATCCTCAAGACGTCAGCCGAGTGTGAAGATTATGGCTTATCTCTTCTTTTTAAGAACGAGGCGATGATGAATGTGCACTGTTATAGATGTAAGTGATATCTTGACAGAAAGCGCCTCCTGGCGCTGACGCTCTATAAACTGAAATTACATAAATTGACAAGATCCTGGTTTCGTTCTTTATTGCATTTAAACAGAGTACTGCGTAGTACAAATTGAAACATCCGCCAGTTCCGATATGATGGATGTAGATATGTTAACGTGTTCATTATATTATCAAACAGGCGTCGTTTTATCATTATTGACTTCTGAATGGTTCAGTGTCAATGACCCCGCTTTCTGTGCCAATTGGTTCCAGGTTCAAATCGAGGTGGGGAAAAATTTTGTGACGTGACGAATACGAAAGTTTGTAACAGAGTCATGGATATATAATCTATATATGTCTTAGCTTTCATTTCTATAAGTATATCGTTGTATAGTACCCAAGATAGGGAATTTTAATTTGAGGCTGAACTAATGTGTGCAAAAAAAGGTATCCGCAGTAATATATACTACTATATTATTATATACATTATTATCATCAGTTAGGAGAATTCGCCATATGTTTGACCATCGTCTCGCAGAACATAGTTGATGTTCTTGAAGTGCACGATAACGCTGTGGTATGTTATTCTGCTACATCTATATCTCAGCTGGTTCTCACAGCTCCCACGAGAATAGACCGAGTGTCGCTATTAGTATGCCGACGAAACACAATGAATACGTATCACTGTTATATAATATAACTAGCTGTTGCTCGCAGCTCTGTTCTCCGATTATTAGATATTATAATGGTAATTTTGCTCCTAATTTCTAGTTTTTCAATTTTTACTCAAGAACCCTGAGTAATTACGACATAAAAGTAACCTATAATATTCTCTGAGAATATCTTCTATATGTAAATGAAACTCCGGTAGAAATCAGTTTAGCTGTTTCGTAAATTATCTCAGACAAACCGAGAAACAAACATAAAAATTTTGAAAATGGGTTGGGTTTTGTTACGTATATATATTATATGCTTAAGAAAAGCCTATTTTGAAATCACATATAGACATTAATTTTTGTTATTTGTTTAGATATTGCATATACAATAATAATTTATTTGAGAAAAAAACATAAAAGTCTAGGTAAATACGTTATAAATACAATTTGTTTTTATTCCACTATGAAATTATGCAAGACTATGACCTGATTAGATAATATTTTTTATACTTTTTCTTATACTCTAATACAAGATTAATTTCATTTAGTTGATTATTTTGAGAGATTGTATAATATATATATGGCCCGATAGACCCAAGGCTAAGGCGATTTGTATGCAGCGGTAACACTGATAAACGTGTGCCTCGGCTCACTGTCAGAAAGACAATATTATATTGAAGCAATTTATCTCAAGGTTATCACTTGTGCAACAAGCAGTCACACAGCGATACATACTTGTAACGCACCGATCATACAGATAAAAGATTAAAAATGGAAACAGCACGCAGATGCAATCGTACCAACAATTGTGTAATCCATGATAATGGCGCGTGCGATAAGATGTGTCGCGTTACAGACACAAACAAATGTCTACTCAAATGTTGGACGGGTATCACTAAAGATTTTTCACGTGAAAATAATGTTGAATATGAAAATAATATTAAATGTAGTTTGTAACACGAAAACAGATCTCGAAAGTGATTACTTACGAGCTCCAAGTATTCCTGCGAGCGAAAATAGATCTAGGCTGTTCTGTTGTTATTGATTTTGATTGTGCTGTATCTGCGGTCAAGTTCAGCTTGAAACTTGCTATAGACTTGCGTCGTTTCGCCGCAAGAGCTCGCGTTGCAAGGTCCGATTCTTGCACCTTCTCCGTTGGGGAGGAGGCGTGCGAACAAGTTTTCATGTGCGCTTGCGCTGTGGCGACTTGTAAGAGTTTCGTAGAGAAACTCCGGCGGCCCAGAGCTTCGCACGTAGCACACCGGTCGTCGTCCATGAAGATCCTCGTGCGTGCAGCACGGCCTCGGCGCGGACACTGAGCGCTCGTTGTTTCCAGCGGACGTGGTGGCTTAACTGATGTCATCGGGCGGACGGGCTGTACGCGCGACCGTTCGCGTTAGCCGCACGAAAAACTCAAGGCGGACTTTAGTGTAGCCCAGTAGAGCGATCGATACACGAATGAAATGGATATAATGCGATAATGGGAACGCGATAAGGTATACACGCGAATAAGTGTAATGACCTAGACCCTAGACGGTAGCATAAGCACGGCTTCGAGACGGCCTCGGCGGGCGGCCGTGCGCGGGCGGCTGGGCGCGCGCGACTGCGGCCACCACTAAACACACCCTGCCGCCCCGTAACACGAACGCTCACGACGATATCGATGTTTGCGGTGGACAATAGTGATATCGAGCATCGTATGATTTACAGACGTCTTTGAGCCGCATAGAAGTGTCACTAAGACATTCCTCTGGACGGCGTCCAAATAATCACCATTATAAATAAATAATCACGGTCAAAGGACGGTTTCCCTACAACACCTGACCATTTAACTATGCTCTAATTAATTTTTTTCGTACACACTATTCTAAACTCACAAAATGCTGCCGTATGAGTATTACACAGGATTCGTGTGTCAAAATTGCAACTAATTTTAATTAACTATACTATAACTGCCAACTTTACTGATTGCTAGGTGAGTACTTTATAAGCGTAATTCGCACAAGCGGCACAGGGGTCACTTTGGGTGGGATATAAGGTATTTAAATATATTTGGCAATTGCCTTGATTAGAATATAAGTACTGACAACATTCCATAGCACAGTAGCAAGAATAAATAAGTTGATTGCTTAATTCGGCATTACTCGAGAAAGGAGCTGAGACTAACTGGAATCAGTCAATCTGGTAACCAGCAGCATATGATACCAAAGAAAGGTACATCACACCAACCTACAACTATGTTCATCGTGGTTCGTTTGATCGAATGTTCAGGTATCATGATTGAAATTTGATTTCGCAAATGTGACATATGGATAACGAGCCAAAAAATCATTGCCAACATTATGCAGGTGAATTTTAGGAAGTATTTTACAAAGTATGTCATAAAATTAGGGCACAAGAGAGTAGTTTCTTACGACGATCGTTCGGCATTCATTCTCTTACTCAATTTTGTAGATCGACGTTTAACGACAGTATTAACGAGCTCCTTCCGCGGAAGTCTGTCCCAGTTCAGTCTTGAGTTACATGGAGTTCCGTCACTCATTTGGGCACAAAAGCTTATATTTTTGGTTGTGCTTATATTTAATGGGTAGACAACTGCTAAATATTTTTTTTTATTTCTGTTCATTGTAATTATCGCAATGAATTTGCTTTTAAAAACCAGATTCGGTTGGCGGGGAGGGTACGTATCACTTTATGTTTGTTTTGTTAGTAAAAAATTATGTTCGCCATTTTAAATATTTTCGTGGTTGATTATGTTCAGTCTACCAATCAAATGGTCTGAAGATATTAAAAATGTCTTTTACCAAAACAACAATCTATACATATGTAATTACTTGTCCTAAGTGACTGACTGATTCATCAACGCGGAGTCTAAACTGTTGGGGCTAAAACTTAAAATTTTGGCAGTTGATGCCTTTTATTTTGTAAACATCCACTAAGAAAGAATTTTTAGCAATTTCACCTCTAAAGGGGTAAAATAAGGAAGAACGGTTGTATGGAAGTCCGTCATTTTCAAAGTAAGAAGCATGATATTTAGGGTTGTAAGCTTATATGGGAAGTTCTGACTTTTGAAGGAAGGATGAAATTTCATATACTTATTTCTGCTTAGAAATAAATGTACACTTATATCGGCGTTTTTCAAAATGTTAGCCCTAAGAGAGTGAATTAACTCAGTAATTTTGGCTCCAAAAGGGAACACCACAAAGAGGTACTTAAAACTAAAGGTTAAAAAACTAAACACGCGAGCGAAGCTGGGGGCAATAGCTAGTTTAAAATAAAATCATATGACAAGTGGGTAAAATTATTTACACATTATATTTTCGTATAAAGTTTAGGTAGCGGATTATTTTGGAGCTTTGTGTGACGATTTAGCTGATTTCACACCAAAAAATTCAGCACAAGGCCGTCAGTTGTCGCCCTGGAGACGTTATTTCTGAACGGTGACCGGGTTGCGCTCGTACAGCGTTTGAACCAATTAATCATTGGATGTGTTACCCATCCAGTGTTTATAATGTTAGGTAGAGCCCGCTCTAATTTGTTGTTGTAATATTAGTAATGGCCGACCAAAATATATTTTGTTATTGTATTATTGTCATGCGGGCAAAAATAAACATGTATCCATCTGTTAATCAATAAGCATAATTTCAATGCTAAACTTCCACACGCTTGTTGAGAGAACAAGCTCTAAGGTATCATAGTGTTATCATATTGTATGGGGTGTATTGGATACTTCAATTTTTATTAGTAAAATAATATACTGACACAGTTAGTCGTTAGTATGCCTGATATGATGTCATACTAACGACTTACTACCAAATTCGCCACAAGTATATCGCTGAAAATACAGTAAATTTCATTCAGAATGTTTGGACAATTAATTTACTCATATTGTATTCCAGTCGGTTTAAATGTTGGTTTATTTTGTGTGGAAATACTATATGTTTTGCATTATTTAATCACAGTCTGTTACTATCATACATGGTACATTGCCAAAGATTCTGCTTTTTAGTGATATGTCTTAATACTCCGCCTTATCGAACGATATTTTTAATTGTTGTTGAAATAATAACACAAAATACAAATAATAGTAATCGGAAATACGTACAATGATCCAGCCATAACTTAGCTCTGAGGTGTATCTGTAAAATGCATTAACATGATTGGCTACTAATTTGGTAGCCAAAGAGCGATTGTATCGTATCAATTGAATTATAGTAAAATATGTTTAAAAAAAGCAGTGATAGTCTAGTGGTATTACCATGCAAGCCAAGTCTTAGATTTCGAGTTCGAATCTAAGGTAAGCTTTGACTTTTCGAAATTATATGTGTATTGATAATTTAATAATTGGTTATCATTCTCTTCAAACGGTGAAGGAAAATATACGTGTCTGGGAGCTTTTCTTGACGATATGTGAAGTCCGCTAAACGGCATTAGGCTAGCGTGGTGGACTACAGACTAATCCTTTTCATTCTGAGAAGGAGATCCGTGTCTTGTTTTGCCTTGAGGACAGTAGATATGCTGATGATGTGATGTGTCAAAACTGTAGTTTACATTTCCAATATTCGAGATATGTGCAAATGTATGATACGAATGTATGTGTATGTGTTAACCTCTTAGGCAAGGCTGAATGTTGCGCGGGGCTGTTTCTCTGTACAGCAGGGTTCAACGAGAATTTCATCTCTATATTGTTGATAGTGTTATAAAACGATGTTAAGACAGAAATTTTGAAACAAAACAGTAAACAATTGTTTAATTCAAATTGTAAGCGTGTGAGGTATTAGAGTGAACCACTATAGTGGCGCGTCGTGCCTAAGAGTTTAATGTACGATCTGCGGAAAGTGATAATAATGATGATCACGATGATGATGTACATATATAGGCAACACATTCACAATAGTTACAATCGTAATTATAGTCAAACCAACCAACGACACCGCTAAACACAATTATAATTTAACATTAATAAATTTTATTATTTAGTGGCGCCGGCATAATGATAGCTTCACTCCCATCTCTCCCGTGGATGCTGTCAGGACCAGCTAAGGGGCACCATGATAATGGGCAGAAGCATTATCCTGTTATTTAATCAAAATCTACTGCGACCTCCAAGACGCCTGCCTGTCATGCGTGGAGTTATGGCAAATCCCTCCGTTTTAAGGAGACCCATATCCAGCAGTGGACTTCCACGGGCTGAACACGATGGAATTTATTACAATAAAACTGATACGAACTGATCCATTTTTTTTGGGATTATTATCTACTCGTAGTAATAACAACAATCACAACCACTTTACATTGATACGTTGATAGTAAATTGCTTTGAGAACCTTGAAACGTTTATTCTGACCTAAGCACCCAGGAAGCAATAATTTTAATCAATATACATAAGACTATTATATGAACTCATTTGGTATGTCAAGGGAAACTTGCCAATCGTTTGAGATGGCATTATACTCTATATAACATTATCAGTACATGAGCAGAGGTAGACGATACAGGACAATACATTTACGGCTTAGACAATTGTTAACAAATCATCCTGTATTTCAAGAGCTATCCTCTTGTATAGTCATCTGTACATATTAATTAGACGGATGCGATTAATTAGATAAGTTTCCTTGTTGCTTATCATATGACAATACGGACGCCAGTTTGCAATGACAATAAAGAAATGATTAGCAAATCCCTCCCTTTTTAGGAGAGGCCCATGTCTAACAGTGGACGTATACGGGCTGATAACGACAGTGTGAGATATTATTTAAAACTAGCTGCTATCCGCGGCTTTCGTTATGTTCATGAGTCATATAATATATTTAGATGTGTTTAAAATTCTGAAATTTGTGTAAACCAATAAAAAAATTGTTTCACTGCTTTCGCGAAGTAAAAATAAAATTTAATAGTAAATATTTTAGAAACGCAAGATTTTTATTATCTAGGCGGTGAGCGCCAATTTGTCTGAAAATAAATATTTTTTCCTGACAAAATTGTCTAGATATTTTGCGACAGTATTTACCTAAATATTCGTCGCCATCAGACGGATTGAATGTGTTACTATCGTCGCCCAATGATTGATATAAATCATTGGGCGACAACATTAACACATTCGTTTTTTTTTTTAACAGCTAGTACTGAAAATCGTAGTGTTAAAATAATGAAATCTATTCTCATCGTCTTTACTTAATTCGATAGCCACGCATAGTTGTCGTGTCGTATTGGGAACTTGACTTCGTAATTGTCCTAAATACGCGGATATCGCAACGTAAAACTGATTAGCCAACGAACATATTAAAGATCGGGAAAGGTGGAAATAATTCTGTCTAAAGTTAGACCTTGGCAGATACAGACGGTTCTTACAATGCCAGGCAGATGAAAACGATGAGTCGCGTAGAGCTACGAGGAAAATGGTCTTGTGGCCACTACATAATTATAAACAACCCATCACTGTAACATTTTAGAGGCGTGATAGATGTAATGGCCACGTGTAGGTGTCGTTGCGTTAAGCTAAAATTGTATTTATATGAAGTATAAAGTCCATTTGGTGAAGCGACAAGTACCTGTATTTATAGACAATAGTGCTTTTCCGATTTCATAGCTCAACAGATGACGTACTAAAATTATCTAAGAAATAATACAAGCTAGAATAGAGACAAGACAGTTTCGCACCGTGCACATACGTGACTATAGACTGTAGACACGTCCTCCGAAGCATTTATAATGTCGGTTACCCATCGAAGTCCAAATAATGTTTACGTTTGTTCAATCTCTTCAATTGTATCTGGTCAATCAATGCAATTGGTTAAGTGTGCCTCCAAAACAATAGGCAATAATCACCTATGTTGGTAATTAATTAATAATTCATGACAAAGTACTTACCAGTTATATTATTTTTATTTGTTGTATGTTCTATGCTATATATTTCGTTATAAAGCCTTTATATCGTATTAATCTATACTATTATAAAATTGTTAAATGTCAAATTTTCTAAAGTCAAAGTTATTTAAAAACAAACCACTCAGATCGACTGACTAATTAAGGGCTTCTGAAACCAAAGCGGTCGATGTTTGTTTGTTCGGGCTTCAGGCAAAAGCCAACGGCTAGAAATTAGTTAAACTGTTACAAGTACTATTCCGACTGAAATACTGCGGTGTTTCATCAAAATCGGTTCAATAGAATTGAAGATACAGCTTGATCCCTATTTTCGTAGTCGCCGTTAAGGTAACGGAGGTCAAGTAAAAGTGGTTGCGTTTAAATCTATGATGCGTCGGGATCTCATATGTAGCAGAAAACCGACATTTATGCGGGCGGAGCCACGGGCAAAAGCTAGTATGTTATATGATAAATGTAGTATAGCAATACAGATTGTAAGTCGGGACAGTGCTAAATTTTAAATTGTGGAATTTTTGCTCTCTCGGAGCCTTCCCTTGTGCGCATGACAACAACTTGCCTAAGTTTCATCGCAATCGGATGTATGCTTTAGGAACACATACGACAGAAACAAAGAAAAATTCATGTGGTGTTATTTATAGACCAACCACTTACTTTATCGAGCACGTGTAATTAATATGTTCACTACATATATTCCTAGTTGTTACATATTCATTCAGCACTCATGGCCGCTTTAAATTTGAAGGTCGTTGGAATTAACTTTTTTGACGTATTATAGAAGCCATGATGATGTAGATACATTTAATTGAATATTCTGAGAAGATTGATTAACTACAGAGCAATTGGCGTTTTTTGTTCCAGCGATGTAAAGTAAAAACTTGTTTTTTACAAGAGCACTTATGTCATTTTGTTAATTTGGATATTCATACGTTGTATAGAACAAAAAGGCACATTATGCGGTTGAATAAAAACAACAACAAAACCATTGACAACAGAAAAAATTCACAGATCTTGCGTATTACATGACTTTCAAGGCGCAATGAAAATGAGCTCAGTTATGCATTAGAAAAAGAAATACAAAACAGATTCCCCGCCGGAGAGCCAGGGAAAAGGGCGTGAGTGTATGTATGATACGTATGTAAAACAAATACATACTATTTTTTTTACAAGAAATGTGATATTTATAATTTTAAGCTATTTTAATCATAGAGTACAAAAACAGACTCGACTACTTACATGAAACATTTAACATATTTTAGAACAAATAATGCAAAAAACATACATTTCGATATTTTAATCTTTTTTTTTAAATATTAAAAATTAAAAAAAGTCCAAATATACTAACGTTAATAATTTTTACTCATTATGAATTGTTATCAGTATCTAGCAGTACATCCAATTTTATGGAATGAGTGAAATTGTATAGTGAGACGACCGATTTTTAAAAATTTATCACACGAAATTATTTTACATTTTTTAAATAATGATAAAGAGCGCTCCAGATATTGAGTCAATTTTCAATATAAAAATATAAAAGTTTAATATATGCTTTTCGAAGTATGTTTAAAAATGCTCTTTTAAAATGCCCTAAAACGACTATTTTTAGCCGTTTTTTTGCGATTTTCTCAAAATCGACCAAGTTTTTTATTTCTCGTAGCCCTAGTCAATACACGTCTTTTGATATTCTAGTCATTCAGGTAGCCCTAGAATTCACGCCACCAGGGCGAATTCGCGCTTTCGCTGGAAATGGGGCCTTTACTGAAGCGATCGAAAAAATATTTTCAAAAACTATTATTGTTCTGGATAATTAATAATAAATATTTTATATCAAGCAAACACAGTCACGCATATACAGGTAGTACGCAAGAACATAACTGTCTGTTCGAAATCAATTTCACGCGTTCTATGTCACGCATTTGTTCGCATGCCCTACATTTTGCATAAAATATACCTGTTTTATGTTTCCGTTACCTATATTATTTAAAATACTTCAGGAATTAGTTTACTAGGGATTTATAGATTTAAATTTAAATTTTTATGTTCCTTTGGCGTTCATTTGGGACGCAAATTAAAATATAGTTATTATAATGAATGTATAAATATCAAATAGTTGAACTAGGTAACAATTCATTATTATTGTCTGGATTAGTAAATCCAGACAGCCTAGTAGTATGTATGATTATTTATAGAGATTTTTACTTCGATTAGTAAACATACACATGAAGGTAAAGTACGCACGCACGCAAAATATTTATTTATTGGAAAACAATGCAAAGTAATATACAAAATAATACCATAAAATTTATATATATATTTTTTTTGATGCTATTAGGCGCGATGTGAAGCCTGAGGAGGGTTTTATGAGCTATCCGTCGATACCCCCTGTTATGATCAATGTCATTAAGCCACTGCCCGAGTTCCACTGTTTTATCTAGCTTCCGAAGTGTGGAAAAGCCAAGGAAATGGTGGAGTGTTCGAGTGGACCGGATCACAGACTAAACTAAAATTATTATAGAGGTCAATTTTTGAGTTTGTATGTGTGCTGGAGGTTATCTCCGATCAGATTCTGAGACTTCTATCTCTAGATAGAAAGCTACATAATTATCGAGTGACATAAATTATGTTCAACTATGACAAAACTAGTTTTTAGCAAGAATTCATTATATTTATAAATCGAATCCAAGAAAAATGACGTAATAACATAAAAATATCAGTTTTTAATAGAAAGTGCTATAAAAAGTACATGACACAATTTCTATATAAATTATATTTTTATATAATATAACTAGCTTTTGCCCGCGGCTCCGCCCGACTGTATGTCGGTTTTCCGCAATATCCCGACAAAATCATAGATTCATTTAAAAAGTCTTTAAACCACTTGTACTTGACCACTTGCACCTTAGCGGCGGCTACTAAAACAGGGATCAAGCTGTATCGTCAATTCTACTGGACCGATTTTGATGAAACATTCCCTATTATTTAAGTCGGAATAGTACCTTTAAGATGGTAACAGTTTAACCAACATCTACCCGCTGGTTTTTGCGTGAAGCCCGAACAAACAAACAAACATCGACGGATTTAGTTTCAGAAGCCCTTAATTAGTCGATCTGCATAGTTTGTTTTTAAATATTTTTGATTTTAGAAAATTTGACATTTAACAATTTTATAAATAACACAAAATGAATAAATTTCATCCTCGCAAAGTCTGGTGGGTTACAACTTTTTAAATAAACTTAAATAATAGGGCATATTTCATCAGAATCGGTCCAGTAGAATTGAAGATATAGCTTGATCTCTGTTTTAGTAGTCGCCGCTTAGGTACGAGAGGTCAAGTAAACGTGGTTCTTGGCTTATGTATCATATAAATGTATGTATGATTGTGTCGGGATTGCCCCTGTAGCGAAAAACCGACATTCACGCGGGCGGAGCCGCGGGCAAAAGCTAGTGTAAAATAAAGCCAAGAAACGACCTAATAACACGATGTCATTAATTGTTAGATCCTATCTCTTAGGGCCAGTTGCTACTGACTAAATTGCCTACATGAACTGGTGGTAGGACTTTCAGTAAATAGGCCCAGGGGCAGTAGGTACCTTAACCTCAACTACCGCTGAATATTCGCATTCTGAACCTTGATGTTTCGGTTTGTGCAGGGGGGATAACAACAGCATATCAAACTATCTCGATATTTATAGATGGCAGCACTGGCTACGTACCATCAGGTGGACTGCAAACCCGTTTCCATGCATATCCATGACATACAATAAAAAAGTCACACGAAGAATAGTATCCGATGTCGCAAAATATTTTGTGCAAATTGTCATATATCCATATTTATTTTTTAAAGGATTTTTAAATGATGATATCACGAATGTGATATTTCTAGAAAGTATGATTCAATAAACATAAATGATTGATTGTATGATATTTATAAATGTTATTAATAACCAAAGTTTCATCTTTTATAAAATGTTATGTTGTTTTAATGTCGTTTGATTACATTCATATATTTTTTAAAGAGGAAGTCTATTAAAATGACGACATCACAAATGAGATATCTCTAGAAAGTATGATTTAATAAACATAAATGATTGATTGTATGATATTTATAAATGTTATGGATAATTAAAGTAACAATCTTATGTATGTGTGATCTTTATCAAATATCATCTGGAATATAGCTAATACACGTTTTTATTGCCTCCTCTAATGATCGGCACACCGAGCGGCTGTGAGCCGCTAGAGTCTACTGATTTTGCCTGCGGCCTTGATTAGCTCATTAGTCCACCTAGTAGTCGACCCTCCCCACGCCACGAATTTACACTAATATATAATACTAACTTTTGCCCATAGCTCCGCCCACGTGAATGTCGGTTTTCCGCTACATAAGAAATCCCGAAACAATTACAGATTTGTATAAAAAACCTAAGATCCACTTTTACTTTAGCTCTCGTACCTTAACAGCGGCTACTAAAACAGGGATCAAGCTGTATACTCAAATCTACTGGACCGATTTTGACGAAACATGGCGCAGTATTTTAATTGGAATAGTATATTTAAAGCTGTAATAGTTTAAGCAAAATCTACCCATTGGTTTTTGTTTGAAGCTCGAATAAACAAACAAAAATCGACGGATTTGGTTTATGAAGCCCTTAATTAGTCGATCTGAGTAGTTTTTTTTTAAAAAAACTTTGATTTATAAAATTTGACATTTAACAATTTTATAATAGTATAGATAGTAATTTAAAAGTACGTTTATCTGCCTGTTTGTTACTTCTTCTTGGCTCATCCGTTCAAGCAATTGTTTCAAAAGTCGGCAGGAAGTCAGATGCACTAAGGACGAACATGCCCATTGTCGTCCTTATCGCAATCACAAAATTATTGCGAGCGAAGCTGTCGTTTTCAGATAAATATAAATTGTTTGCACACTATGAATTATAACAAAATGTCCCAAGACCTTAAAGAAGCGTTAAAGAAATATTCCCTAAATCTATAATAAATTAAAAACGTACTTCCTAATATTTGATTCTGAATAATAATTATAGAATATATTAAAATATTTCACCCTCCGAATTTTACCTTCTCTATTCGTTTTACGAAAATAAAACAGCCTGTATTAGTTTATATAACTGAGAATGTGCAGCGCCTAGGCAAACCACAGCAGTTTATTGGCTTTAAGTAAAGTCATTTGGTATAAAAGGTGTTTTACTTAAATAAAAAAATGAAAAATTAAATGCTCAACTTTATGAAACTAATTTGGTACTGTACCTATTTAATACAAAATTATTGTGTTTTTACATCAAGTTATTGTTTATCTCAAAATTGTAATGACTTATCGCCCGTTACCGAATTAAAAATTTCAAGATACAAGTAGCATATGAGATCCGCCAAATTTTTTGTAGTAAATATTCAACTAACTCTTTATTGCATAAACGTAGATTATTACGTACTTATTCCAGCTACGTTTGAAAAATAATGAAATCCAGTTATGTGCAATGAGTTGCATATATTAGAATTTCGAAATCATAAAAATTAGTATTTATTATAATCCCTCTAATACAGAATCCATCGACATATTATTCTTTTTTTACTTTTTGCAAAATTTGTTGAACATATTTCGATAATAGCGTCGTATTAGATAATAGCGTCTATAATATCCATACCCAGAGCAAGAGTCACAAATTTATATTATAGTCCATTTTCCTAATTTCATTACTCTGAAATATAAAAAAAAAATCATCGAAATGTGTATTTTGATCAGTACCGTCTCTTAGCAGTACTATAATCCATCAGTTTTAACATTTAGATTTAAGAAAATTATCGATCCTCAGTGTCGGAATATATTACGTATACTTAATATGACGCTAGAGAATAAAACGGCCGTAAAATATTCAATTGTATCGACGTTTACAGTCGAGCACAGTTCAGAAAACGGCCCGTTTACATCACGATAACACGTGCCGATATAATAGGATGGTGTGAAAATGCTTTCACTTATCGTTTATACATTGTTCTTATCGAAATCATTATCAGTTATTGCTTGGCGATATTATCAGTATAATTAGCGTGTTTCGTTATTTCTCTGAGAGATTAGAAGAGCCTACGTGACTTATTATTTTTGGGATCTGGCTTTTGGGGAACAAACGCAGTGTGTAAACTCTCAGTCACCACTGACCTGTCTAATACGATACTCATGTGTCTGTGTAGATTCGCCTTGAGGTCTCGCCGCGTGTACTGCTGCTGTGCGGGTGAAGCTGGCGCGGGGGGAACGCCCCCGGCCGGTGCTCGTTTCCCTATGAGCACCTTTAAATCAGCCATCAACTTCTGCACCATACGGACACGAGTGGATCCAACCGCGCGACGCACACTAGTGAAGACGTTACACCTCAATCAATCGCAGCCAACTTGCCAAGAGCCATTGGCTCAGCCGTTGCATACACCGATGACGTCACTGCTGCACGTGATGTTGAAGCATCGATATCGATAAAAACGTCGTTACAACGCGGGTGCGGGTTCCACACTGTCGGGTGGGGACGCTTTGACCTCGCCGGCCGCTTTTTATAAGTGCCCGATGAGCGCGCAAGGTGGTGTATGTGAGACGAAATGAACGTGTATATATTTAGGCGGGATAGTTGGTGCACATGATACGCACGCACTGATATGATGTACTTTCGCGCGGTATATATCGCACACCGTAAGTTCCGTGAGATGTAGTTTCCAGTGACCATAGTCGCAGACTATCCTCTGGTTGCGACTTAAGAACGATTCGTTATTCGCAGTGCCTAATGTAGGTCAGCTGCAGTGGACAATGGCATCGCAAGGAAACTGGGTCATATGAGTACCGTTCGAATAAATAGGACGATGTTAAATTAGACCAAGGATACGCCAGTTATCACTATGAATTTTATTTCGGGATTCAATAATTTATTTCTAGAAAAGAATTAGAAAGCATCGTGTGTTGCGATCAAAATAAACAGAACTATATAAATTTGAGAAATATAACAGACGCGAATCCTAGAATCGTGAAATAAAAACAAGATCAGTTCCGTTCTGTGTTTAAAATAATCGGCTTTGAACGTGAATTGTGAGAAAGGTCGGTTCACGGAGACATCGAAATAACACCTGACACCACCGGCGCAGGAAGTGTGACAAGCCGAGCGCACGACCGACAATAAGAAAACTAGTGAAAACAATTTTCACATACGACCAAATTAAAACAGACCACCCCCTATGTAAGAACTTCGGCGTATTTTTAAACTTTTTAAAGTAATAAAATTCGTATATTTTGAATTTAAGAACAGAAAATTAAGGCGAATAATATTTCGGACTGTAACGTTCCTAGTTTAGTTTGTATTTATCACAAAGTAATGCACTGTTATTGCGATAATATGGACTAACATACTTCCTTTGTTTCGGTGCGGCAATAAGAGACCAAAATACATACGGGAACTTACGTCCCAGTTTCAAATAAAAATCTGGTTTAAGAGATACCCGCCTATTTTGCGAAAGCAGGGTCGAACGCTATAGAAAACGATTAATGATTATAAAAAAATATCTTGTTGGTATTTCTATACTGTTGAACAGACATCAAAAGTATCTAGAGATCAAGGTGCTTTTACTAATATTTTTTCATTTAGATATTTAATATTTTTTTTTTATCCAGATACATACTATGTAGACATTTTTCATGTGTGTATTATTTATTGCACGAAGCTTTATAAAATTCAATTAAACTGCTAGTATTATACTATACTATCGCATCATTGTATGAAATTTTATGAAAGCAAAACTGAACTGCTATTATTACTACAACTTCGTATTTTATAGTTGGACGAAACTTTATAAAATCAACTTAACTGCTAGTATTACTACAATATAATATATTTAATTGTTGTATTATTGTACAAAATTTTATGAAAACAAAATTCAGTGGCTAGTATTATTACACTTTCGTATTAAATAATTGTACGAAACTTTATAAATGTTTTGGCGTTTGACATCAGAAAAAGATAGAGGGACCACATTTAGTTAATTTCTGTTACAACAGAATCGGCACCAATGTTGAATAGTGTATTTTTTTATTTTTAGTGCATTTTTAGAGCAGATGTTTTTGAAGGTGGTATTGTTTTTTTTAAACATTTATTTCTTGCTTTTTAGTGAATATGGCGATGTGTATGTAACTTGTTTATCAAATACAAATTTACCCATATTAAGACTTACTAAACGCGTTGTCTATATGAGGAAGCGCCGAGAGATTAGTGAAATGCGTGATAAAAGAGACTTTCCGAAATGCGGGCTTATAGTAAAAAAAGTATTAAGCAGTGAAAATATCGAATGACGCGCCCACCGTCTCAGATTAATTCGCGATCGTCTTTCCAACGAAAAGCAAAATCAAGGTGCCCACCGTCTTATCTTGATCTACAAGCGTCTATTCAATGAGACGGAGCAATGTGACCACCGTCTGAGCCACAGTGCATCTCATGTCGATTCCATTAAACCCAAACACGGCTAGGTTACATTATTTTATGACGAAGTTCCCGCGTCTACCTTTTACATTTGTGCTCTTTGTCGTTAAGGATTTTGGTAAGAAGTACCTACGTAGAGTTTTGGAGTGTCATAAACCTACCAATATTTCAATCCGGTTTTCAGAGTTTTCCGGTATATTTTTGGAATCCAAGATCCTATGCCCATAAAATAAAATGGGACCTTTTTCTCCTTGTTGTTGAAATGACCCCTTTCCAACAAAAGGAGAATTTTTAAAATTGGTTAATAAATGACGAAGTTATGAAGTAACAAACATAAAAAACAGCCGAATTGAGAACCTCCTTTATTTGAAGTCGGTTAAAAAGAAAATTGAACTGCTAGTATTATTACACTGTCGTATCTAATAGCTGTACGAAACTTTTTTAAAAAAGTAAGGTCATTAGTTAGGTAGTATCGAAGTATTATAAGAAAAATTGAACTGCTAGTATTGCTATACTAAATTATCATACAAAATCTTTAAATATTTGTGTTACAAAATGTAATTTCCGAATATAATTCGAGAGCCCCAAGTTGTTTAACGTGTAACATTTATGTAAATATGGTGCTATTATTTTAAAGTGAGTCATAGAAATGTTTGGACCCTTTTTATTAAACGCTTTGATACGTATAATAATATTCTGGACACATTCACACATACAGTGACCTAGTTTCAAACTCCTTCCTTGTATTTTGGTTACTAGACAACGATATACATATTCATATAGATAAATACAATACATAAATAGATAAATACGTCCATGACTCGGACACCAACATTTGTGCTCAACACGCAGATTGTCTCTACCAGGTTCGAACCCGGGTCTCATCGGCACAGAAAACAGGGTCAGTGCCACTGTACCAATCAGTCGTCAAATTTAGTTTCAATTATAGTTGCGAATATAGGTACCAAGTACGTTAGGAACAAAGATATATCATCAAATGAAACGTACAGTATGTAGTTGTGTTGGTTAGCATATTATCATTGGTGCTGATTCTGTTGTAACAAAACTTAACCAAACTTAGTCCCTCCCTATCTCATTCCAATGTCAAACGCCAAAATGAGATAGCTACAATTTTGGTGCTGTCAGTTTCGTTTAGGAACGTCAAAATTAAAAGATTTAGACGCGATCTCGAATCATACGGAATAAAGATATGCAAATACGTAATATTTTTTTGAACCCTTTGACAGAAATGTAGGTCGGTACTCGCTATAAATGTTTGCTATCTGGTTTTGGCGTTTGACATTAGAAAAAGATAGAGGGGGGACCAAATTAGGTTAAGTTCTGTTACTACAGAATCAGCGCCATTGTATAATTACGGCGTCGACGCAAGCAAAATGTGAATTAACAGTTGAAGGGGCGGTGTCCTGCGATAACAACTTTCACTACGAGATAGGGGATCGAGACAGATTACATTGTGATTATCCAAGCGCAATCATCGTTGGCCCAATAGTTCCTACTCGAACACAATTGAGAACAGTGATTGAGGAAGTACCGATAGTTCCGGGATTAATAGTTAATTGTATCGAACTCATAGGATCACAATTATAACTTTCGATGGCTATTCTCACTGCCTATTGATTAATTATTTAAATTTACTGCGCTATATTTCATGTTATTTTATTTCATTTTAAACCGTTATTGTAAAAACTGATTACATAAACCTATGGTTACCATGAAAGAAATTTATTTTTCAAATCTCACATGGAGGAAGACAACAATGAAACTGTGTTGTCCTGGTGATGGGTGAGCACGGAGAAATTTGAATGAATTTTATAAATGTTCAGTGTGCAGTAACATTATTTTTTAAGGAAAACTGGTCAATCGTTTCTTGGATCGTAATTTCTGTTTGTTTACATACCGACTTGGATCTGTTATTACTTCAGAGGATGTGGTTGTGAGGAGAGGGTTAACATGACAGATTGCCTGCCATCTGATTTTATCCTGGAAAGCCCTCAAAGGCCCCGGTGTATGAATCGGAATACAATATTATCTTATTAAATACTAGCTGATGTCCGCAGCTCCGCCTCAACTCGGAAACCTTCCCGAGGATCCTCATGTTCATATATTTAAGGAAAAATATTTTTTAACATTATTATAATATTTTCTTTTTTTTTTTAACCGATTCCAATCCTATTCAAGACTATACGTAATATACGAGCGAAAACCTTGTCAAGATACGTTTAATAGTTTTGGCGTGATTATATTTCAGACACAATTTAAAAAAAATATTGTTTTGGTCTTTATATCGTCAAGAAAGTATATGCCAATTAAATTTTTTTGAAAAATATTTCATGTACGGACTTGGCTTAGTTACAGTTTTATTATAGCATAAATATAGATAGATATGGGAGTGAGTTAGTGTCATACAATTATACTACTTTTCTGGTAGGTATAGCTAGTTAATACACTGTGGATACTTTTATTTAAAAGGTAGTGTAAGTACAATTACATATTCACTGGACAAGCAGAAAATGGGAAAGATCAACCAACGGTTTATATGCATGGCGCCAACGGCCAAAGTGACGTCATCGCACATCACAGAACCACACACTTATAGTAGGGTACAGTCAACGAGTATAAAAATATACACAGTAGAAATTACTCGAAACAATGAAATATTTGAAATAAAATATTTATTTGCGTGAATCATGGTATACAGGTGTTGTTAAAACAATTACAAGAAGCAGCACAGCACATTCCGCCCATAAAAGGCATACAAATATTAAAAAATCTCGTTCTCCCAATCGAAAAAAAAATTGACACACTGTAAAAACAGTTACAGTAAGCCAATTTTTGAGCGTTTTGCCGAACTTGTTAGCTGGTAATTCTTTGATGTCTTTAGGGACTGCATTATCAATTCTACCATACATAACAATTGGTAAAGAAGCCATGTTAGCGTAGAAAAATAACACACCCATTCATACAAATAAATAAAAGCCTTTTAGAGTCGAGGACGCGGAAGCTTGACCTACTTAAACGCCGAAGTTGAAACGTTCACTCAAATATAACAGTACTTACAAATGATATTTCAGTGAGTCCTCCAGGGTACTGGGTGTAATTTACAAGTCAGAAAGACGTTTTAATACGGTTTCGCGGTTTCATTAATTCTACGTTGGTTAGAAGCGTACTCTTTGTTCAGTGATCATGAACGAACTGGCTACAGCCGCGGCGTGCACCCCAAGCGGGGCAGTGAGTATGCGCGCGTCCCTATCCCGAGGTGCTTGTGGACGAAAGGGGCGGTTTAGTAGGGTGGCGCCATGATAGCACGTCAAGGCAACGCGTCAATCAATATGCAAGATGAGATCCCTGACAAATTATTTAAGTTATACGTCATGTACTTACACAAGCAAGTAGTCTTTATAGAGTACAAAAAATTTGGTTTTGTTTTTGAGGCATTCATTGCATCTTCTACGCTTTTACTACTAATAGTTGCATGTTTTGTTTTGTTTTGTACAATTTCTACTCTGGTACGCACTTCATATTGAAATCAAGACGTTTATCACATGTTGCCCTTTCAAGGTGAAGTTTCGCGAAGTCTTTTATCCCCTCTCCATCGTTTGTCATTTTTCTAATGCACTCTCTTCCACCAGCAAGCGGCAGGATATTCGGAAATGAAGTGGGTAGTGCTAGTATGTGAACCGGACTCCTATGATGTTTCTTTCTACCTACATTTTTAAAATATTTCAGCAGTAACGTCGACTGCTGCTGAAGTAAAATCCTCGTCAGTTATTGGTCGAATGTGATCGCGTCATTGTGGCGGCCGCATGTTAGGAGCAAAATAACACACGTTCATCTGTCATTCTCAATCTTACGCGTAATGAAACAAGGTGTTACTGAATTGGTGCTTATAATTGATTTGAATCGGCGTTTGTTAGGACCCGTCTGCGCTGACAAAATTTGCGGATGTAACTTATTTTTGTGGTATTACTGTACTGTACTCTGCTTTATCCAAAGGTATATTGATAGAGAATGTCTCAGGCTTTAAGTCCGCTTTTACATATTGTATACAGTAAAAACAATTTATTAAAAAACAAAGTCATCTACTAATGATTTTAAAACGCAATGTGACAATTTTCCATGACCAGGTTTAATTTAAACAATACAAATAAGATTATATTATTTACATCATTGTCTAAATTTTTACATGCTTTATATTAGCTTGACTTGTATCTATCTAT